>CM068305.1:50845055-51055760 GCA_034768735.1 Schistosoma mekongi | reverse complement strand
GAGAAGGCAGCCATAAACAGTACATTTAAATGGTCATTGCCTTTAAGATTTGCCGGATGCCGCTAGTTTGAAGTCAGATGGAAGAACACAAGAGAGCTTAGCCAAACAGGTATACTGTCAATTAGTTGTAGTTTACGAATAGAGAATAATACAGTAACAGTTAATGAGTCTAATCGAGGGTTAATGTGAGGATAACATAATAATAGCAAAAACAAAATGTTCAATATATATGCAATTAAAATAAATGAAGTAGATGTTGAGACGCTCCTAGATACCTCAAAAAAGCTTCCCAAACACTTGAAAGAGCCGGAGACATTTTATCCAACCACTGATCGACAAAACTTTCCGGAATCCTGACGTGGTGTGTTCTGATTGGGTCCAGATTGGATGGGTTTTAATGATGCTTTTATTGTTTCAGAAAACTATAAAGGTACAAATGCTTTGTATACAAATTTCCCTCTTACTGAAATAAAGGTTTCGGTCTATTTATCTTCAAAATTTACGACTAAGAGGGTTTAAGACATTCAGGTGCTGGCGTTATCAGTGGTTAGTCAAGCTATCAAATACGAGTTATAACAGCCGCCTCCTGATAAACAGTCCTAAGAGTTAGTGAATTTTCTTCAGTTATCCAACTTATCACATGCAACAGTATAGAAATCGTCTCCCATTTTTCCTTAGCAATATTTTATATAAATAATAATGTGTTGGATCCAAAATAATATACTTTCTGCTTCACTAGACAATACTTCATTGCTAAGAAAACACAATATATTTCATAGGTGACATCTGGAAAACGTTGATCACAGTTGGAGTACCATTTAAAAAAAGAGTACTAGATAGATGTTTCGTCTTTATAAGGGACTTCTTAAAAGTAGGAAACAAAAATACTCACAAACCAATGAACCCAGGCGATGCTTAAGTTGTCACAAACGCTTTGCAGATGGTACTACTGTGTCACATTTTAATGATACACTACTAACCACAGTCAGTTAACGATATATATAAATAAACCATTCAATACTATTTGTTACAACCGTTTCACTCTGACATGCCTGAACTGTACAAGATACGAACTGCTCAAGTAAATTCAAAAAGTAATTAAAGTAATTAATTAGTAAGCTGATTACTATAAAATAGTTGAAAGTACTTTGTGGTGATTAAATCTATATCCCAGTTATATGCAACACTGATTAGTCTGAAAACAAATACTTGTCCAAAACTTCATTAACTGAAACAGCAAGACGACTTGAATCAGTATGCGGGGAATGTAAATTATCTAAAATCCCTTCGGATGAAACAATCTATTTTAGTTTAATCAGCGATTGGTGATGAAAGTATCAGATATTATCTAAATTTACAGATCAAATGAAGCATTTTCTTAGCAATTAAGATTTTCACAATCCTAAGAAGTTGGAACTAAAATAACTTTATTTATTTGGTATATCTAACATAAGATCACATCATAGTAATGTGTATGAAGTACTCTGAAAACTGGTTATAACTAATCATATATCATATGTCTAGAACATACATTCCGTCCTACTTGTGACCCGTCAAGTGTATATGCCTATACTTCACTGCTTGTGCTCTTACCAAGCATTAAAGCTAGTATCTTTCACTTCATCCATTTAGGTAATGAGTTCAGATAACCGCTAACTTATGTAACGAGAGATGCAGTTATGCGTGTTGTTGTTAATACCATGGACTGTGTGTAATATGTTACACAGGAGTTTTGAAACTGAAAAGATGAGCGACTTGGATTTAATTGTTAGTCATATTCCAATTTCGCTGAAACAATTTATCTAAATTTCATGAATCGAGGTAACCTATTCAAGTTAAAAATATGCCAATAATTAGTGAACAAATAAGTCTGTAATAACATCATCGGGGAGACAAAAGCTTTCTAATTACGCGTTTAGGGTAATTGTCGTCTAGTTTGATTAACCATAGTAGTATTATGATTTTGAACTGTTTGTTGCGTTTTTCGACTGATTATGTTACATTTTAATATTTGAACAATACACGAAGAACTAGATTTAGAGAATAACATATACTCATCATATTTCAGAATTCCTTATAAACTCTAAACAGCCAGAAATTGTAGAGAGTAATGTTTAATTAAATATGTGATACACGTGATCTGTTGAAGTTGAGATGAATGTTATGATTGGAAATGGAAATCATAATTAGTAGAAGAGAATATATGTTACATTAACAATCGTGACTAAATGTGGCTAGACGTTATAGAGATTCTTCAATGTTTATTTAGTATCACGAAATGACCTGAGATGTATCTACTGGAGTTCATCCTCATCGAGTGTAAAGCTTTTGTCCATCAATATAATTAGATGAGGACTTTCAGTAATATTACAAATTAACTGACAGTTAGGAACATCAATCACTGATTGACAGAACACTGGTCTAACGATGAAGCATTCCCAGAGAATGTCGAATGACTTTATTGATGCACATTTTTGAGGAACCCTCTGCGTAGACGAAGCAGCTGTCCATTGCTTCTCTGTTTTCAGTGCTTGTCTAACTTGAGCGGATTAGTAATTTTAAATCCTAAATTTGTAATGTTTGCAGTGTATTTACATGCTAAAGATAACAGGATAGAGGGGTGAGGATTTAGTTGACAAAAGGAATCATGTAATTTCGATTATTTAACCTCGTTAGTTATTGTCTGGAGGAAGCTAGTTATTGAGACTTTCATTATGATTATACCCTGACAGACTTGGGAAAGGGTGATTAGTTGGCACTATACCTAAACAACCATAGCTTACGCCAGCAGTATATTGATGGAGAGAACGGGCGATTACGAAAAAAGACTAAGATTGAGTCACTCATTCAATAGAAAACAGTTGCTTTTATATGTCATTTACTGGACAGAATAGTAATAGAAAATACAAAATATATAAAGGACTGAACCAGGAGAGTCGTGTACAAAAATCGGGATAATAAAATCATAATAAGACTACAATGACTAGGGAAAGAGTCTATGAAAGGCTTATAATTTATGCAATACAAATGGCATGGTAACTAAATGTTTTAACAATGACAGTGTAAACAGTTGGGGTCTAGAAGTCACGAAGAATGAACTCAACAGATTATGATTATGACTTCTTACCCTGTTATAACAGCAATAGAATTAAGGTAAACCGTATTAAGCAGTTGTATAATGATTGTAATCCTGAAACAATTGTTGATTTAACTTGTAAATAATAAAAAGTTTGCATGAGATAGCAATATTTTACATACACCTTGATAAAGAAAGAAGCTATCCTATTCACACAAATGTCACGTAGAAAATATCTGTCCCAAACTGCCTCTACGAAATGTTTGAATAAGAATATTAATCGTCTATTGATAATTCTGTATGCTTCAGAAATGTTCACATTATGCCTGTTGTGGAAAGGGTGTCTGAAAATTGCAGTCATGAAAGTTTTATCGCCTACCAGGTATGCATCACTAGAAATGAGCTTAGAAGCTCTTATTTCAGTCCTTTTTATAAACTTGCAACCAAAGAATACATTATTTACAACTACAGTAGAAGTTTAATCAGCATATTGTTTGTTTCAATGGAAGCTAATCCCAGTGAAATCCACTTAATCATTCTTTCCAGACAGAATATACTACTGATATTGTAAGTAAAATTTTTATTTTCCAGCACTTCATTTATGAAAAGTAACAAGCTTGAATTTTGATTCTCGACAAGCCAACATAAACATTCTTTCATTTTAATAAAATCTCATCCACTTTCATTCCGAGTCAAGTGACATAAATTCACATTGCAGTAAGAATTATTGAGTCACTTAAATACATCGAAACATATCCGTATATTACCCACCCACCCACCCACCCACCCACCCACCCACCCACCCACCCACACACACACACACACACACACACACACACATTCACTGTTACCCATTAATTCCATTTAACTGAATATACGTAATAAAACGGAAGTTATGGCAATAAAAACCACTGGAAAACATAATAACAAAATAGAGAGAAAATGACAAGTGTATATTGAAAATAATTGTACCACTTAGAATAGTGAGTTAATCAATTTTTATAAACCTTCACAAATAAAGGTATTGTGGAATCAATGCTTCTAAGAGCATAATATCATATCCTCATATAAACCTGTATATTCGTTTGAATAAGGTTGGATTATAGTTGACAAATGGAACCCATGATGTCAATTTCGACTTATTTAAATCCCAACGGTTGTGTGTATCTACAACTTAGTGATGATTTCCTTATCGGAACTTCAACGCAGACCATTAGTTTTAGGCATTACATTGTTGTCCACTGATAAAGATAGCCACACTTGTGAAAACGAACACTAGGATGTAAGTTCACTCAGCTGATGAGTTGTAAAAAGGACGTAACGTTCAACTTCGAATATCGTTGGCAGCGATAATAAGATGCTATTTACATTTCTGAAGTATATTCATATCAATGGAATATGAGTGCACAAGTTGCATTACCAATAAAAGGAAACGAACACTTTCAAAGCATTTTTCCGTTGTGAATAATAATTATACATCATTGAGGGGCAGGTAATTTCATAACTATTTTTGTTATGAACGGTTCAAGTCATTAATTCACGTTGTTCAAATTGACATTGAAAAATAGGTTGAAATGAACAGTTATTCCATCCTTCATAACAGCTAGTCAGGCCTTTTTGAGCTCCCAGTTTCTATAGCAAAGAAAAAAAATACTTATATGTCGTTGTGAGCTGTCCAACAGCCTCTGATTATATTGACCGATTACAAATTAATTACCAATATAATGTTTGCTGAGTTCTCAGTTTCCTTTATCCAATGTAAATATCTTAATTCTACGGGAGAACAACCATAATGTTAACGATAATGTAACTGGGTAACTTGGACTCGTCCCCTACAGAAATCTTTAGCTTTTTCAAGAATACAGATGAGCCCTGTTGACGCATTCCAGCTGACAATAAATGGTGCTTTAGTTTTATACTGGAACCAAAGTAGATGCAAATTCATGACAAAACTACAGGCAAATTAACCTTCATTAATGAAAGCATATGATTACAGTTTTCTTGACGAATAACTTTAATAATGAATTAAAGTTTGGAATAGTAATTCATATATGTATATATATTTTTTCTGATCTCATAATTGAATTGTTATTATGTAATTAGAGGTAATTGGAAGAAAAAACTCAAATACAGGCTTTGTGCGATTCGGCATTCATCAATAATGTTATATCTATGATATCAATGAAAGTGATTCTTTTTGTTAGAGTCTCTTAGTGAACTAAATCCTGTGAGTTTCAGTTTTTATGGTTTGTTCACTGCTTTCAAATCAACAGGTCACAACAATATCATTAAGTGATTTCTGTTCGTAACGTAACTGAAACATTAACTTAATTAACATTTAGAAATAATTTGAAGTATCACACAGATTCTTATCAATTACATGAAATGCACAGATGAATTGAATTTTAGGAAGAATTATATGCTTTCTCTATTCATTTTAATATAGATCAACCGTTCAACTCAAACTCTCATTAGATTCCACTCGATCATCTAACCATTATGTAAACTTTGGCTTTCTCTTGTCATCTGCAGCCGTAGTTTCCAATTAATATATATATATATATATATATATATATATATATATATACTAACGTTAGATATGCTAATATCTTCCCTTCTGTACCCATTTGTTATTATTATTATTGTTATTATGTATGTCGATGTTAGTCACGGTCAAAACAACATTCATATAATTAAATTCATTAATTCCAATATCACCGAAGATTGTTTATTCAACAGTTACTTTTCTGTAACATTTACTACTTAATCTGCCATTGTAATATTACATTTTGTAGATGTAATAAATGCCAAAAGATTAATTAGTCATTACACATATATATAACTCTGTCGTCGACTAAAGAAAACGACACTTCCAGAGGTACACTTTAAAATTATCTATAGAATCAAACAACTCGATTCCGAAGGAGGTATACATATGAAACCTAGACATAACTGACACGTTGGCTGTACATTACTTTGAATATGTGTTATTATGTATGTCGATGTTAGTCACGGTCAAAACAACATTCATATAATTAAATTCATTAATTCCAATATCACCGAAGATGTTTATTCAACAGTACTTTTCTGTAACATTTACTACTTAATCTTGCCATGTAATATTACATTTTGTAGATGTAATAAATGCCAAAAGATTAATTAGTCATTACACATATATATAACTCTGTCGTCGACTAAAGAAAACGACACTTCCAGAGGTACACTTTAAAATTATCTATAGAATCAAACAACTCGATTCCGAAGGAGGTATACACTATGAAACCTAGACATAACTGACACGTTGGCTGTACATTACTTTGAATATGACCTTTTCGTTTGAAGAACAGAATATCCAACATCCCGTTTTAAATTTAGTTCTAAAATAAAACGTATATACCCCATTGTCTTTTAGAAGTTAATGCTGCTATTTTAATTATTTGCAGTTTTGCAGAAAACTTTAAGTTACATGTAACTTGATTTAGATTTTGTTATATCTAACATCTAAAGAAGACTGACGGTCTTCCAGAACTGTTTCTCAGAATATTATTTCACTTATTTTAGTTACATGCAAAGTGAATATTTGATTTATATCATTATTACTTCCCCATCGTCCTTCTTTTCCTTGTGACCAATTAACTGTCTATATATCGTTCTCCATTTATGAGATATGATTAATTAATTGTGTGCACTTTACTCCAGTTAACTATCATTGTCGCCGTATTATGTATCATTATCACTTTCCTAAATCGTTGACTGTATGTTCCAGTTTTACACATATTTAAAACAATTTGTACCTTTGATAAATTTTGATAATGCAACAAGAAGACAAATTTCACCAGAGCTATGTGATATATTTGAGTAATACATTTCGAACAATCTTATCACACATACGCTTGTTAAGGCATTTACATGTGAAAAATAAAGGTCACTAGACAATTAAGGGTATAAGCTAAGTAAACAAAGATAATAAAGATAACAATGTAAGTCACACTCTACCAAGGTGAGGAAACGTACAAATTGTTTTTGAACACATGGGGGGGGATTTGAACTTCTGTATAGCTAAGGCTACAACAAACTTTAGTATACGTCCTAAAGCACTTTTATACAACACCACAAAAGATGATTTGATATTAACTATGTGACCTGTCTCAACTAAGCGTTTAGCGATAGACGATGAAGGTTGTTTATCCTGTACTTTTATTTCTCCTTTCGAGTCCATTTGTTTTTAGAGCCATTTAGGTATGTGTTCAGCTACTCTTACATGCAGACCACGATTGTATTATTTAATGTTGTGTTAATTCATTTCGGTTATTCATTTCTCTGAAGAAGCGACTTGCACTAAGCCGCGAAACGTCAGAAATCTTAATTCCTACTCATTGGAATTTTACAAATATATATCAGATCCGTTAAACCATTCTCCAATTTAATCACACGACGATTTAAATTTAGTAATGCATATGTGTCTTTCCCTCTTCATATGTGTATTTGTACCCTGTCCAAATACTACTCTCTTCGTTCACATATATGCATATTTATTATTAATAGTATTATTATTATTAATGTTATTAATCAAGATACACAGAATGAATTTGAATATCACTCAATCTTCTTTCCTAATTTTATTGACTTTACAACATCTTAAGACCGATCAAATGAACTGATTATAATTTTTTCTATTATTGTTATTGTTACTATTTGACGAATTTGGATTATCACTTACTCCATTTTGTAATTTCTTACCTATTCGGTTACATTTTAAATAGCATTCAGCCTTTGTCTAATCACATTTTGTCACTACCCCATCTCCTAGGTCACCCATATACAGAGACACCTATACATATATATTGGATTAATAAGCTTGTTGTTCATTTAAATTGTCGTTTACGTTTCACAAGTTACATGATAATGATGACTATTTCAATATTAACATTCGTATTTTACAAATAATCTGATGAGACAAAAAATGTATATCCAAATTATCCTTTATATTTAAATGATGTTATACCCGCCTCAGAACTGGCTATTTTTGTCACTGATAATTTTGAACTAATAAATGTAGAACCTGATGAGCATTTATCGTAAAGAATATTCTTCGTTCAAACGTCTTTGTTTTAAATATATATCACTTATTTTATACTACGTAACACTGTTTAGACCCTTCCTACAAACTGTTATTTCTAGCCAATAGCTACAAAGACCACAATAGATCGACTAAGATCGTATCCATGTTGACATCCCTTTCCTGCCTCCAACTAAACACCAACCCGATTATTAGCATAAGTAGAGGTAACGCGGAAACGACTCTCCAGATTAGCCATAATTGATTTATTACAAGCTGACTACATGATAACCATGAATATCGCCCCTCGATACACCAACTAAAATCAAGTGGGGAAAGCCCCTACCTCCTCACTTTACAAGAAAACCAAAGTTCGGAATCCTGGATTTTCACCGCCACTTCTACAACCAAGTCGTACTACAGAACTTTATTAAGACAGTTTTCAGTGCACAGGGTATGTCCTAACCTATAGACATGAGTGCCCATCTATGAGACGAACGTAGGTGTAATCTGCGCAAGCAAAAGTGCCAGAACATCTGCTGAAATTATAGTGGATTCACTGGTCAAAGCCTCCAAATAAGATGTACGGGCTGCATTCACCCTCTCCCTGGCTATCTACACCCAGACGCAAGATTAAAGTACCACAGTCCATCAAAGCCCACAGAAGATGGGCTGAATTTTAACGTGTCCAGTCAAGGTACACTCTCGTGCTTTGGAGACCCATACCATCAGCACTTCTGAATCTCGGTGTCGTGTAGCTACTGAACCTGTAGGTAATGTATTTGGCTAGAATCACTTTTACTTACAATAATCTTTTGCCGTCCACTTGTTAAATTTCTGCAGCTTGCTTAATGTTGAAAAATATACAGGTTTACTTACTTGTATAGAGCTGTCATCAAACAATAATAACAACGAGATTTCTGAAGTAGTATAGTGCTACTATCATCTATAGAGTGACTAGTTGAGTTATTTTATTATTACTGTGCATTACAAAACAATGACTTATTGTTATCCGTATACCATTTATTACATAACATATATGATTGGTTCTGAGTGGGGAGAAGTAGAAATTATACTAATCCATGAAATATTTATGACTTCTTCGAAAAATCCTAGTCAAATCTATTTTCAACATGTTTACGTAAATAAATCATGAATTATAGATTAAGTATATCATAACAGTTTTATTTAGTTTATGTGATCCTTGTTAATACTAATTTGATTTGTGTGTTATTCTCCGCATGGGTGAAACTCATTTAGATTACCATCGAAAACCAAACTGGAACAAAATAGCTGCCAAATTCTTTTGGTTATCGTTAGTTCTAGTACATAGTTATAACTTCAGTCATTCAGGTGCTTTTCGAGTAAAATAGTTATCAATAAAGCTAGCGAATGAATTTCGAACGAAATCACAAACTGATTGATTTGTGCCATTTAATCCAAACCTAAGGGTTTATATAGATTTGTAACATAATAGTGATAAACGTCATGTTTATTAGGTCTTTGTAGTAACCACGCTATTCTGTCCTTCACGCTGCAGAACGGTCCTAAATCGAGTGTTTCAGGACTTCCAAGACCCCTTAGGATTGCAGAAACACCTTTATAATGACAGTACAAAATTAAGTTCTGGGGTTTCCTACCGACTACATCCAAACCAACTTCCGATTCCTATGATCCTAGTTGTTACTAAATTTTCGAGAAAATCGAAGTTCATATGTTTGATCTCTGGCATAGTTATGACTCTACTAATTGTATAAGACTATCCTGTTCCTACTATTATCTCAGATGAGGTCATCTTGTTATGGGCGTTACCAAGAAGTTGTTTTGTTTATTTTCCAATGTATAATAAATATTACTAGCTTTTATAATTGATTATTCATAATCACCTTCATTTTATGTATCATTACACTACTGTAGACATGGAAGAAATAATACAGAAATTTGCTTTTATTAATTTCTTTTTCGATTTTACCTTTAGATATATATGCTACTCAAGAAAAAACTACCATTTTTACAACTGTGACAGGAAACATTAAGGTATCTCTTGTATACGAAATGAGGAAAATGTATTTTGCATTACTAATGGATTAAATTAAGGAGATTTTATAGAGATTGGCATTAGACAGGTCTGAACTCCACCAGTCACGACTTCTCACTAGAGCTTCAGGAATATCCTGGAGTCAGTCACTAATGAGCTTATTATTATAGTTCAATTGGGAGTTCAATTGAGATGGAGTTCCACGCTAGAACGAAACAGCTGTCCAGTGCTCCCTTGTTGTCAATGGTACCCTGCCAACATCAATCTGTGACATATTCAATTGAATTTCAACATTTGATTACTGAATTCTCCACTTTAATCAAATAGACAATTATTTTCCCATCTATGGACTATCTTCATCATAAAGTTTTCTCATCAACTATTAGATAATCAGTGTTTGAAGTCATCACGGATTTATCTCAACTGAGTACCAGTGATAACTATGAAACACTGGACAGTCAATTATCCATAGTATGGGACTCCTTAATAGTGGTCATTCCCTACCTTGACAGAAAATCAAATGCATAACATTTAGGTCTTGTGGAGAAGGCTTTACGATTAGTACACATGAGACTGGTTAATATTTCATGGTATAATTCCCTATTCATTCCGTTTGTGACATAGCGCGATAACCATTCAATACTATTAGTAATACATGTTTTCCACTTTGAAAGTGTTAGTATTCAGTCAAAGTTTTCTAAAAGTCTCATTCCTGATAAGCTTTTACTAAGCATGATGTATATGTAGCCATAATAATATTTATGGTGATGTTAAGACAGGTTACGTAAAGTTATAGTGAAAGAGGATCCATAGTTTAGACTTCGATGCTGATCGTTTTCAATTTGTTATGATTTCATGATATTTTCTGAAGTTAACTGATTATATCATGTAATCTATCCCTTTCATGGATTTTTTCAAAGCTTCAATTTAAGCATAAGATCATATACATAAGCAAAATATCTTATAAAAGTAATGTTGAATGATATGTATATGTTGTCATTTGGTTTCATTAGTCAATAACAATCATAATGACAAGTTCAGTTAATAATTGAATTGAATTAGTATGAAAGAGAGGTCATAATTGTAATCCAGTCAGGAATACATGTGCATAAATTGCTTATTTCAACATTAAACAGATTGACGAAAGTCAATGTTAATTACTAATATAATCAGTCACGATAATGATAATCCCAAAATAGTTAAACTGGTAGTATGTCAAATGTTTTACTGAATACTGTTAGAAAATAATAAGACTAAGCTGAATACTGAAGGTCCTTCTAATGAATATTTGAAAATTGTAATAGATGAAGGATGTCAATAAAGATGATAAGTGGAACAAGAGAAATATACGAATTGTCGACACAATAAAAAATATAAACGACAAGAATAATGGCTAATAGGGAAGCGAAAAACTGTATACGAAGATGTCATACCCTTATAAGTGAGAGAGATACATGGGAGTGGGTTCAGTGCTGTAAGGCTTTTTACTGTGATAATTCATATGGCATCTGAATTGTAGACGAAGCTCAAGGTTAAAGTCAAGCAATCAGTGAGGAACATCATCGATCATCGTTTACTTGTCGAATAGACTACAGTGATTATGAGTTGAGATGATCATCAGCTGTGAACAGACTTTACATGAGTTAATATGGCTGATTATTGTAATACAATCTGAATAACAGATGACATTGAATTAATTGTTACAGAATTAATTATTGCAAAATTTATACTGGGTGTATTTTTTACATTTAGATGGAGATAAATTACACTGAAATTATTTGAAATGTAATGAGAGTAGGACAAATTAAAAATCCAAAATAAATCAATACAGAGTTTAATGCTTGTTTATGAAGTAATTGTATTCATGGAGAAGTAAATTCCTCAACAGAAAAAAAGTAGAAAATGTGATAATAGCAAGAAATCTTTCATCAGTTTAGTTCTAAGTGAGAATTGAGTTACATATAGGTGCATAAAGTCAGGTTAATACAACAAATATCCACTGTTTATTCATAACGTAATAGTCTGATGTTATCTTACTTACATATTATTTAGTACCTAATATCAGGATTTACTGAATAACCTATGTATATGATGCATCTTTCAATGACACCATGAGATAATTTAGATCCAACTGATATTACGTTTCCTGGTTAATATGCTGATATTCTTCTAGATAATACACTTTTCGTTTTTCCAATATACTAGCTATTTCATGATTAAGTAAAGTGGGTAATAAAACCAGAGGTAACAAAATGTGGTCTATTATCTATGTCTAACTACCTGAATAAATTTTTGTGGAATAAGTAATAATCAGATATGCTTCATGAGAAATCAATTATACACTGGCTAATAACAGATGACTGTTCTCCTTACTGGTCATCCCCTCCGTTTGGAACAATGATAAACATACTCTTCTTAGGTTGACGGGAGGGGGGGGGGTCGAGATTTTATTTATTGAAGAGGAAATTTAGTGTTACACTCAAATTTACACTTGTAAAACATTTTTCTTATCTACACAATTTTGTGTGTGTATAGAAGAATTACACCAAGCCAAATGAAATGAATTCACTTCATCCTACAATGTTTATTGTTCATGCATTTGAAATAATTGTTTATTGCTGATTATATTTCTATATGTGCTAATAGTTATTCCAACTAAGATACTTAGTTATAATGTTCGAATACACGAAACAATGTTTACACGGAACTACTTAAGACTAGTTGAATGATCGACATGTCATGAACAAAATTAATACTTCTAAAGAATAACACATGATAGGTGTTTTACAACAAATAGAGTTTTCATCTCGACAATTCTGTTTACTGAATCTGTACAATAATATTTATATTGATCACTCATATACAATAGTTTATCAGAGAATGAAGTAGCATAACGTCATAGAACGTTTGAAAATATAAAATATTTTGGTCTGTGACAAATGCGAACAAAGTATTAAGCACCAACCCCTTGAAAAACACAACTATATTATTCGTTGCACTATGGACTAAATTCAAGGTGTTCCTGAAGTTGTAGTGAAAAGTTGTGACTGATGGAGCTCATACAGTTATCATCAACCGAATTGAATGATTATCATGATGTGTCACATGTTGAATGAATTGAGAGTTCTACCAAAAAACACGAGTCGGACCATAGGGTACTGATGGTTAAGAGTCCTTCACAAGAACTGAATGTCACACATTTGATTTTTCTTGTAAAATAGAGAGTGGGCACTATTAAGGAGTTCCATACTATGAAAAATTGGCTGTTTTGTAATTCATAGTTTTTGATAGGACTCAGACAAGGCCAATTTCGTTTAAAAAACAAACAATTAACATTCTCATTTAGTTGTTTTCGTCATAAAGAATATTGGATAGAGTTTTTTCAGTGATGAATATATAGATTTCTCTAATATTGTACTTGAAAGCATTGATCAAATTTTATCACGTCATATATATAGTGTAAACTTATGGACTAACAAGTAAGATAATACGTTTATAGCATTTTAGATTGTACACACTTGATCAAAGGATTCGCAATCATATTTTGTGATTTAGTATGATTAATCGTTCATACATATCTATTTGTGTGTGTTTCTTACCATCTGAGAGATGATTTAATAAAACCAAGCCCCTGAACTCAGAAACAGTGTTTCAGCATATATGGATTATGATTATAAATGAAAGAAATGACGACTGCTTTATCCTATCTTGGACTAATTAACTGAGATGACTGCTGATATTCACTTTGAGACAAAGCAATTTGTATCTGTCACTTCAAATACAGTTGCTTTGTTTTTCGTACAAACAAAACAAAAATGGTAAACCAATCCCATCCAAACAATTAATAAAATGGAGTACTATACACACAAAGGAAAAAAAAATAATACTGTTAAGTGCGAATATGATTTGTTTAAGAGTTTACTTTTACCCACCCACCCTATTTAATGTAATTTTCACCACACGTTCTCTCCTATACATCTGCGAAACACGTTAATACATTACACTGAAAATTTGCAAGAAATATGTCATCAACTCCCAAGGAAGGTATAAATGGAAGAGGTATCAGTAGTCATTTCATAAAGGACTTCATCGAACCACAAACGTTCAGCTTCCATTCACGCTGGATTATTCAAAGTATCCTGGACAGCGGTTCTAGTCACTTTGCATTGAGCGATTCACAATGATAGATATACATTCACCAAGAATGCATTACGCCTTATTAAGACATAATCTATTTCAGGTACTGTTGTAATCAAACATGTCAATACTACTTTCCTCCCAGCCCTCAAGTTGTTTTCAATCGATAGCAAGTAATATTCAAGAAAACTAATGAAATTCAGTAAATTACAATAACTGAAATTTTACTCAGTAAGTGTGCAATCAGTCTATGGTTAGGTGCATATTAAGAAGGCCGACTACTGTGAAGAATGCACATTCATGACGTTCATACAGTTTGATCTAGATAAGTTTACTGAATGAACCGACACTGAAGTAATATTTGCAAAACGATGACATTTGTTGCGGTCTTCTACGTTATTTCGTATAAAAAATACAAGTGCTGAATCCTAAAATAATTCAGTTATCTTGGTCGATTCAAGAACAATAACTAACCTTCAAAATTCCATTATAGAAAAACCTTTCAATTAATTTAGTTTTGTGTAATCAATCATTATCTATTAGTATTATGTTCCCCTTATACTATCCCCCTGTTCTACATATTCATTACTAGTATTTGGTTTTTTATTTGTAAATAACAGTTACCTAATTTTGTATACGTTACCCCAGTTCACTACCACTGTCTTTCTTAATTCCAACTGAGGTTGATCCCCTAATCGGTTGGCTGTGTGGTGAAGTTTTAAGCATAAATAACGGAGTGCCTAAAATATAATTTGATTTGTGTGTTTGGTTTATCGGCTTGTGTTCCTGTTATTGTGACCTGGGACTGAGCAGGTATCAAGCAGAAGTTAGACGTCTACTAGACTGTAGTACTTGTCATTGGTCGCAGTGCTTTGATGTGCACGAAGTCATATCGAGCAGATGATTGTACGTTCCTGTCATAACACTTTGGCAACATAATAGTTACTTATTCTAGACGGATATTATTAAAGGACAAATTTACATTAAACTCATTGTTTAAAATAGTTGCCTGTAAAATAGTGATTCACACTAAGTGTACATAGTTAATGTACAACACTAGAAACAATCAAAGTAAGAACCCTTTACATTCACGTTACAACGAATGCACATAAATTATCGTTTTTCATGCTACTTTCAAAAATATGAAAGAACCAAATAGATAACAGACGAAAATGCAAATAGAAGTACTCATCTACAGTAAAGTAACAATGGATGGAAAAGTCAATATTTAGAATCAAGTACATCAATTAGAAGTCCATGATTAGTCAGCGGGAAGATACAAGCTCATCCTAATTACATATACATCCGTTGCACAAGTGTGACTGTCTGGACGCAGTAGCCCAGTGGTGAACGTGGTGGCGTTTGGCACGAAGAGGACTAAGTTAGAATCCCACTGCGAACATCAACATTGGGATGTAGGCACATCCAGCCAATGAGTTCCAAATAGGACGAGACGCGCGTCCTGGATTTCACTTGCCAGTCACAATCTAACTTAAAAAATTACTTGTAAACTACCTCTATATTGAAATAATCTACCCAGGATGCACATATGAAAACAGAAGCTGACCAGTTTCAGTCCATGACTAATTAACGGAAAGATTCAAGCTCATCCTAAGTGTAAATTCACGTTGATAATAAAAGTGAGAATAAAACTCGTAAGTGATAATAAATAAACATAGGAACATAAAATAATCAATCTCTCTACTCACTATTACACACAACATATCACGTATATATATATATATATGTAAACACTTCCATATCATCATCACCATCATCATTACGTAGATCATTTCTTAAGCATGTTCCGATGGAGTAAATGAATGTTCGAAACACTCAACACTGATAAGAGAATAGTGACTATTTGTGTAAATCAATGCTACTTCACTTCATAATTAACGTAAACTACGTTCCAACATAAAATGCAGTATATTATCACAGTAATTAATCAGTCTATCATTGACTACTTTTGATATAATCATTATGTTATATCATAGGTAAATTATTATAAACTGTTGTAAAATATACAATGATTGTAATACTCATAATGATAATAATATTACTAATATTCATATAGATTTCATTCAATTGAATATTAAGATTTTCTAATTATTCATAATAACTTTAACAAATATTAATTCCAGACTAATTATGCAATCATTTTAGTAAAGGAAACTGCATTAATCAGCTAGTCAGTCAATCGGTCATTTAGTTGTTATTGTTACTGTTGTTCAATGCACTCTTCACTTATTTCATGACATCGTCTCTTTTCCCTGTGTAATTGTAATCACAACAATGTGATAATCTAGAAGTACTCAACTCAGAATGAGAATCAGTGATAACATTGTGTAACAGTAATCTGTTTGTATGCTTACATGTGTGACGACTTATATTACATAAATGAAAGATGCTCAAAATAATATTTTAATGTATTATATTATTAAAATAGATTAGTAGGTAACAAGTTCTATACACAAGGAATTATCATATTTATTCACGATCACTGTATCGAAGCAATCCAATCAGAGCATAATTACAGTACCAGAGACTGACCAATTTCAATACATATCAAATCAACTGGAAGATTCAAACACATTCAAATTATTTATGTTAGAAGATTTTTGTTGACAATGTTAAGTTTTAAAGGGATGACTAAATCATGTAGTGGTTGTTTCGAGCACAATGTAAATAGGAGTCATGAGATATTTCAAACCGATCGAAACAAGAAATACATGGTAAACTATATGGTTGCCAAATCAATAATCCATGAGTAGTGAGGATGCCACAAAATCTAATATATTTAAGAATTTGATTGTTTACCTGAATGAGGTTTTAGTGTAAATTGCCATGCTATAACAAAACAACTGGTTGCCTACACCTTATTATCATTCAAACAACAAGTGAATGAAGAGTTTTTTATTCAACCAAGGCTCTACACTAGTGTATACATAATTTACAATAATAATAGTAATGATAGTAATAATGAAATCGATACCAATGAAGTAGTGGTGTATCAGACAATAATTTGACAGGCACTAAGATATTCATGAAGACAACTCCAAATAATTAATCATATGATGCAAAGGATATAGTCATTACCATTCGGAAGTCATAAATAAATGAACATGTTTATGGTGACGTAAAATTATTTGATTGCATCATTAAATCTGTAATACTCCCACACTGGGTTTTAATAAATAATGAAGGAAATTTTCTTTCTACGATTTCATCTTCATTATCTGTACAATTGTAATTTATGTAAAATTATGTGATAAACGAACTTCATATTGTATTGTGTTGGCATATAAGAGGTGGGAACCATCTGTGTATAATCATAATAATGAACAGGATAGATATTACTTAATCATTAAGTTACCAGAGTGGTTAAACATGACATGGATGACCAAAGGTCACAACAACGAGGTGAGAGATTATGTCACTAATTCACTAGTAAGCAAATGGCGACCATAAAAAATGAAGATTCACGGCAATCTATGTAATGATAGTAATAATAATAATAATAATAATAATAATAATAATAATATACTGAATAGAATGAACGGATGCTAATGAAATACATTAAAATGTGGAAATTTCAAGGGCCAGATAGTATGCGAAATAAGGGCACAGATAAAAATGAATGAATAAAATAAAATGTTACATGAAAGTAATTTATAAAGTAAACAAAGGTCATACCAACGACATTGATCTGATAAACTGTTTTTCATGCATCTGGCAATTTTGTTACATGTTGAATATCCGCAAGGCTTCTTAAGTCAAAAATGAGAACCTACCATTATGACGTAGTAAAGGATAATTGAAAAGTGTAAGATCTCCTATTCTATGTCATGTAATTGACCATGACCATGAATAATGTGAATCAAATGTGAGATCAAATTTTATCTATCTAGAGCTGTCCATACACCTCTTCGTTGTATTCCTGAAGCTCCAGCTATAGAACATATAGAACCATATTTCACATGTTAGCTTACACCTACAATTTCTACATCTGAATATATCCTACTAACATTTATTTATCCAATTTAATATTAGAATTGTCATGTAGATTACATTGAATCTACATTTATTATGACCTGCATTTACATATTTCTAAAATCACGAAAAGTCTCATATATCGAATATTTTCTAGATAAGATGAAACATGAGTCATGGATTTCACTGTGATATCTACATTCTAAGTATATCAAGGAAGTGGATTATCCTGGTGTTTCTCTACAAAAACTCTTACTCTACAATCTGTATCATCAATCAGCTTTATCAGAAGTATCAATTAATCAATGAAGTACGTATAAGTTGGGATATCTATCTGTGAACATTATGACTCAAAGGAACAATCAACTGAATGTTTACCTTTAATAGGAGGTAAACTAAAAATTTTATTTTTCAATATCCTTTAATTTAACATGACTCACATTTAATGTAACCGGAAATGTATTGAACATATCAACAATATTGAATATTGTATCTTAGCTAACAGACAAAAACACTGAGAGTTCCATGTAAAGGTCAAATTGAGTTCATAAATACAGGTGGTAATAATTGTGAATGCAACGATTTAAACCCTTTATTCTTCTTATACAAGTCAACATCAATTGAATTATTCATTTAACACTGTATACCAACCATTTAGTTGTAAGTTTAGATATGTTTGATTTAAAAGCAAATTGTGTTTATTCGTAACGTTTTCAAAGTTTACTAGGTGTTTTATAGTTAACATTTCCAGTCATTTATTAAGTAGTCCATAGAAATTATTATAAAGGATTCTAGTAGAAGTAAACTATTGTAACGATTTGTAATGATTATATAATTGACTATTAACCAACTAGTCATTCCAAGTAATAGAAAACGTAGAACAAAAGTTAGGTGTTTTAATAAAACCTTTTTACTTATTGAAGTTATGAATGAAAAAACTTAAGGTGGACATGCTAAATTTGCCTGATTAATCAATATTTTCAGGTTAATAAGTAGTTCTGTGTCATTAAATACAAAGAATGTACGATATAAATTTGTTCATTTGACTGTACAGCATCCTTCCAGGCGAAGCACAGCATGGTCTCGTGTACATCATTATTCTACTCCACATTTCTAAATTGTTGGTGCATACTACACTAGTTGGGTCAAATTAATAACATTGATAAATTACTACATAATGTTTATATTCGTATAGGAGGAAGCATTTATAAGACCTCCCGTCACTGACATATATTGTTTTTCCTGGCGAAACCTATCTTTTAGGTATTGGGTGGGGAGTAGCAACTTTATCATCAGAGATGATCTCAAAATATCTTATACCTTGAGATCTACACTACATCCCGAAAGTCTATAGAAATTAGGATGCTAAACCTATTTTTACACTACTCCCACAACCATGTTTCCATTAACTTATAGTATATTCATTGATTTCGACTAACCATTCAATTCCCACGAAAACTCTAGTGATTATCAGAATTTCAAGGCAGGTATCAAGGCGGTACTCGTACCGTTGGATATATGTTACTTGACTGACATAACATAACATTGGTGCAGTTGTTACTAGTATTTCTTTTAACCAACAAACTAGCAAATGCATACGTTTTTTCACGATAACATTAGATCTGTTGAAACTGATCACTTCTTTACTGATATTTTTAGACAGTGTTGCTGAAATTTGAATTTCTACCTATCGCACCTTACCTCACATCAAACTTCAGACACTTCGAGTCTATAAGTGAGAAATATAATACTTTTAGGCATTCACTCATCTTGCATGTACTTTGTTATTATACGAAACATGCTTTCAAGTACCAACACTATTTATTCTATTATATACTGTGACATTGTAAACTGCTCCTTAAATCCGATTGTTTTGAAACTATAGTTAAATTATTTCAAAAAACCCCATTCTTCAACTGATTTGTATCTATCTGCTATGAAAATGTTAATGTAACGCAGCTCAAAATAAAACATAAATATAGTGAAAGTTAGAGTTTAATATGAAATCCTTAACAGAATTCCTATCTTAATATGCTTTATTTATCTTTTAAGAAATTAGCAAATCGGCTAAAATTGTTTGATCAAACACATATTGAACGCTGAAAACTTTCCAGATAATCTTAGTCTTTTCATATCATCACTGAGGTGTTGTGTGCTAGCGAGCTCTAGCTATGAGTGCTGATAATATAATGATTGAATTTTATGTGATGCAAATATTGGATGCATATAATTGATTGTAGTTTATGGTATTATATGTCACTTAACTCTGCGTATTAGTGGCGCTGATATTCTTAATCATTCAGTTGAACTTCAAATAAGCTTTATATCAGTTGAAAAGGATCTTTTAATTACATTATTATTTGCTTTTACTCGTCATTGATTGATTTCATCTGGACACTAATGAAAACCAGTGGACACCGGACAACTGTTTTGTTCTAGTACAAGACTCGTCAGCAGTGTGCACCGTTTATCCGACTAAAGAATCGAACACAACGGCTTCAGGTGCAAATAATGAATTGGATAATTAAGTGTTTATTAAGAAACGTAACGTATATTAAAGTTCTACTGAAAATCAAGGGGGGGATCAGATAAACATTTTATTGGTTTTCGATGATATTGCGGGAGCTTGTTTACACAACGTCATTTATAATCACACTTAAATCTGTCATTTTATCTTGTTTTGCATTATAAATCAGTCTCAGAATACATACTTCAGTTAAGTTGGAAGTTATTGTTAACGTACGTTATAATAGGAGCGTATAATTAGAGTAAATCGAATACGTAGTATATACTTCGGACCATAAGAATGTTGAAAATTAATCGTTGTTGATTAATAATCAGCTCGAAGTCTTCAAAATATGAACCTACTACTCATATTCAAACTATATCTTGGAACCGGGCCAGGCGATTTATTAACGGTTTTTAATCAAATACTTTTTAGTACTTGTAAACAGAAGCTCAAGATCAAAACTATTGATCTACAAAAGTAAAATTCATGTATGTTGTTACATTATGTTACTAACAAACAAATATATATTTATTGTATTTATTCATTTTAGATTACAAATAAGGAAGCACTAAACAGCTATTTCGTTCTAAAAAGAAACTCCTTGACACTGAGTACCAACGATTCCACTGGAAGATGTAACCGGAAAACCTTAAGGTCACTTGATGATAACTTAACCACCAACATGATTGGACTGGCAATTGCCTACTTCAATTAATATATATGACGAAAATCGAATCATGAAATACTTGTGAAGATCGGTTCACTGGCCTGAATAAATACTACAATAGTACTTGGATGTGTTATTTATGATATATATATATATATATATATATATATATATATATATATATATATATATATATATATATATATATATATATATATATATATATATATATATATATATATATATATATATATATATATATATATATATATATATATATATATATATATATATATATATATATATATATATATATATATATATATATATATATATATATATATATATATATATATATATATATATATATATATATATATATATATATATATATATATATATATATATATATATATATATATATATATATATATATATATATATATATATATATATATATATATATATATATATATATATATATATATATATATATATATATATATATATATATATATATATATATATATATATATATATATATATATATATATATATATATATATATATATATATATATATATATATATATATATATATATATATATATATATATATATATATATATATATATATATATATATATATATATATAATATATATATATATATATCATTTGGTAAGTAGTTAATTAGTAAAACATGTTTAATTCATTTTGAAATTTGTCATCTAGATGTCAGGAGTAAGTAATAACGTCTTCGTCAATTGAAAAGGAACTGTTTAGAATCAAATTTCTGGCAATGAATTCCGCACAATTTTTAGGTAAGGGAAACATTCTACTTTTTCTGATATTTATACCTGTTGAAAAATTATGCTGTCTCATTATTAGAAAGGAAATTAAAAGAATACAGTTAATTTTAACCAAAAGGGTCCGTTTCAAAAAGAAACATCACGGTTGAAACTGTAACATCAAGCTCAAAAAAACATATAATTACTCTGTATGTACATTACATTTCGATGATATTTTTTTGCTTTCTGATGATAATTGAATATAGGGTAGAAATTTAAATGAAATAGACCCTGATCTGATTGTATTCTGTCAGTTGCATCTTTGAATCGTGAAGTATTCACTGCTTGTCATGACAATAAAATCTTCAAATTAAATCATGTAACTTGGTGGGCTCAACTTTATTGGGCTAATTTTCTTCTTTGTTATGTCGTTGGCATTAGGTTTGTAAATATCCAAGATCGTTATTTATCAAACATACATACTATAAACCTTCTAGTGCATAGTAATAATAATAATAATAATCTTTCGATCACTTATCTAATGAGTATCCCCCCCCCACCTGAAATCACTTATGTCAGTACAGGCAGTCAATATTTAATCATGATGATAATGAATAGATGTATCATTAACATTAATTTATTAAACATAAAATGTCAATTACAGATTAGATTGAACTATTCAGTAATAATAGAGATTGAATTGAGATGGTTTGTGAAGATGGGTATTAAGTTTAGTTAATTGAATTCGTCACAATGATGTTGGTAGGATTCTATAGAAAATTAAGGAGTACTGAACAGTTGTCTCGTCCTAATATGGTACTCCTTAGCAGTGTGCCCCCGCCTCAGGGGCGTGTCCATCGAAAACAAAATTATAAATGTTAGTTTATTAAATAAAACATACTTGAATAATTGCACAAATGTCAGTAGATTATAAATGATTTAAAAGTAGTATGTTATGGATGCAATTAGGAACTGATAATAAAAGTAATAATATTACAATACAATTTATGAATAATAATATGTATTCTTTAAGTGAGTAATAAGTTTATAAATTGTAGTGATAATAACGCATTTGTATGTATTTATATCGTTTGATTGTTCATATTGAAGCAACTAATCAGTCACTGTTGTTACATCACGTGAATATCTAGATAATTAGTCTCAAATAGGACGAATCACATGTCTTAGATTCTATCACTAACTACGATCCAACATTATTAAAAAAACAAAGTGATTACAAATTTTCACCTAATCATCTAATTGTAGACAGTTATTTAGATATTTCAAAAGAACATAGCTTACTTATTTTATTTAGTTGCCAGTAAAACACGATTTTTGAGACCTATAGGCCAATGAAATCACTTCAATCAATCTTATGTAAATCACTTGGAGACTAATATCGTGTGCATAATAAAAATACGTCATTTGCGAGAAACAGGAAATCTGACTAAGTAGCCATCTTATTCATCTAAATTTGAATGATCACCAAATACAATCTAACAACATGACAAATCCATAAATATATTAAGAGAGGATGGAAATTGTAGATTCCCTTACAAATTGGATAGTTGGGATGATGCGAAAGACCAAAGAACAGTAGAAACACGATGTGAATTAATTAGAAATTAATAAATATGCTGAGATAGATCTAATTAATATAGCAGTTAGGCAGAGACGAATTCGAAATTTAGTTAAACTTCTTCTCATTGATTATCACAGCTTAATTAATCATGTGATACTCATCAGCGTACTAAAAATGTCCAAGTTTTGTATCTTTGGATCATTTCATTCTCATTTTGTTATTGAATCTATTATTGTATCTAATTAAATCAGTATCCTAATTTGTTACAACTCATTTAAATTTCTGGCAGGCTAATTGAATATTTGTGATCATCAAATATTTATTTGATTAATTGATTTTAAGAGGGGGGGGGGTTATTCAGCAATGTAGTTAGTGAATAACTTCCTGTTGATGATGTATTAATGAAAACAGTATCAAAATCAAATATGAATCTATGTTGATCAGTAGTCAACTTAATCAGCAGTGAAATATGCATTCTCACTTGTAGTACAGTAGAAGACAAGCAGATTGTATGCTGAGTTGGTTTTGTGACCATCAACATTCTTCACACTGTATGCAGAAATCCAGATCATTAAATTCTTGATAATATGTAGATGAGAACATTTAATGTATGTATGAATGTCAAAACATACAAACAATTACGATAAGTTAATTTTGTTTTAGTTTACAATAATATTCAATGTTTAGAATAGAAATGTTACGTAAAGTAGTTTATCCTTATAAATGCCTAGTATTAACACCAGTTTTACTGAACTCACCTATTTTATGAAGAGATTAATGTTTGATTTATCATGTCAAATCAATATGATGTTTATTGTGAATGTTAATTTGACTTATGAAAGTATGTCATTAGTTAATTTACATAATCAAATTTCATTGTCATATTGTTTTCATGTTTTACTCCTCTGTTTTTAGGCTGAGTAATAAATCATCATATATCTTGATGATAAAAGAAAGAGAAACTATTCTATGAATCATCTAAATGTCTAGTAAGTATCAAGTTGCATTGAGTAAACATAATTGATTTCGGTAGGAATGAAGAGATTTATTTAAGTATATGGTGATATTAAGTATTGTTATTTAAATTTTATAAATTATTGTTGGGGATTTTATTGTTATTACAGACTACTTCATAAAAGTGATGAGTAAGTAATCCTCTGTAGGTGGGTAGTAATTTATGTTCTTTCAAGCTTTGAACTTTTTTACTTGTTGTTTTTAATTTGTTTTGTTTTTACTGTTTGCATGTAAATTTGTGTAATTGTGTTATTTAATTATGGATTATGACTGGCAAGTGAAATCCAGGATGCGCGTTTTGTCCTATTTGGGACTCATAGGGTGGATGTACTTACATCCCGATATTGACGTTTACAGTGGAATTCGAACTCAGTCTGTTTCGTGTCGAACGTCACCGCGTTCACCACTAGACTACTGAATCTAGACACCTCTTTGCGCATGTGTAGTTGTGGATTATCTATATTGTTTATTATTTTGTTGTAGATTATAATCCTTTCATGTTGATGAATTTTTCACAGTTTCTTTTTTTGTTAAAGATTTTCAGTTTTATCTTTGCTTATTTTATCGGGCTTTACAATAACTTACTTAATCTTTTTTCAATGTAATTATGCCAACTGTATAGTTCTAATGAAACAATTTTGAAATAATAACAATACAAATTCTGTTTAAAATAATTTGTCCCTTTGATAAATTTTGATAATGCAACAGGAAGACGAAGTTAATCAGAGTTATGTGATATATTTTGCGCAATACATTTCAAACAATCTTATCACACATACACTTGTTAAGGCATTTACATGTGAAAAATAAAGGTCACTAGACAATTAAGAGTATAAGCTAAGTAGACAAGGATAACACATCGAACAATGTAAGTCATACTCTACCAAGGTAGATAGCTCTGATAAAATTCGTCTTCTTATTGGATTAACAAATTCTGTTATTTGAATATTTCTGATGAAATTTTGCAATGAATTTTGCAAGAAAAACACAATGATTTTCACTGATCAATATAAAGAGTAAATTAAAAAAACAAAATATCTATCAATGATAATAATAATAATATGATTATTTATTACTATATTTCTTGCTAGTATTTTTGGCATCAATTGTACAATTGTAGAGAATATTTTTATTTCATATCTATTCAATTTGTAATTATTGAAAAAGAGATATTTTAAATGTTCAATTTCAGTCACTGTGCTTTAAATATTATGGTTATCTACTAGTTTAGACATGGCAACTCATTATTACAGCCATCATGATGACCGATAAATACATTCCATTATATTCTCCCTTCATTGTTACAAAAGATTGATAACGAGGAAGCCAGAAGGTCTTGGGTTTGACCTATGGTGTAGTTGTGGATAAGTACTGCTGAAAAGTCCCATATCAGGATGAAATGGCTATTCACTATTTCTTGATGGTCAGTGGTTGTCTAATTTAAACCAGTTTCATAACATCAAATTAACATTCAACAATCTCCACAACACAAAATTATATTTTATATATGTTAAAAAAAGACGATAACAATTAGTTTCTACATACAAAACAGCCAAGGCCAAACCAAAACTATTCATCTTTATCAGTTAATTTTAAGTATAAGATAAGTTTTTTAGATTGATTTCCATTAGAAATGTGATTTGATGATTTTAACAATGTTCAGAATGGATCACATATTATTGATAACATTGGATGAACTTTATGGATTAATCTGTGTTATAAATAAGAATTAAGCTAATGATTCAATAACAACAAATTCTCAGTTAAACTTTACAACCTTTGGTTCAATATTTGTTGTGGTCGTTAGTTTACATAACGTTGGTGACTGATACCGATCAATATTACTCGATATTAACATCAATACACAATGATACAATTACTTATAATAATGTTTCATGATGATTAACCTAGATTTATGCTTAACATCTATTGTAATCAACTGGTTTAAGTAATTAATATAAACCAACATTGATATTGTATTCTTAACTGTTACGATTTGCGTAAATCAAATGCATAACAATCTTTCATTAATAAAAATGATTGAAATCTACTAATTATTATAAATAAAACGTAAAACAGTTACTATAAATCCCTTCAGTTGTTTGAAGACAAGGAATGATATATGAAAATTTCCTATTGATTTCTTTTATTACTTTCTCATTGATGTCATTTTGTCAGAAATGACTTTTATCTCAATTAACTTCATTTCCTATTGTACGTTGATTGAATAATGTAAGCGTATATATATATATATATATATATATATATATATATATATATATATATATATATATATATATATGACTAAATATTTTTATTTGTATATTACTACTTTTTGATTGCGGCACATGATACATCAGTCATGAGAGAAATATCATCAGTGATGAATTAAGGGGTGGGGGGGCCATGTAATATTATGAAATTATTGGAGTTGGATATAGTATTTGTGTGATTCCGGTTTAACGATTAATCGTTTAACATGAAGACTAAGAGTCATGGATTTTACCCCTATCTCACCTCTTCTTACAACTAGGAAATGAATATACACTGATGAGAGGTAGCATAATAGAACGAAACATTTATTTTTGGAAAAAAATCAACTCAGTCTTTTAACTCTGAAATTTCAAATTAACGAACGAAATTCTACCTTAATGAAAATAGAAGTTGATTAAATTCAGTCACGCATTGATATATTTCTCGTAGGAATGTTTGAGTACTTAAGGCTTATTGTAACTCAAGATACAAATGTAACCAGTAGATTTACAATGGCCCGATTATATATTTGTTAGACGTCCTGGTGATACGTACTATAGGACTGATCTCTAGAAGTACGACAGGCGAACACTATGGAGACTTCTTGGACACTACGGTGTACTAGAGAAACTCGTCAACATCATCCGGAATTCATACGACGGAACACAGTGCATTATTGTGCATGGAGGACAACTGACAAATGCATTCCCAGTGAGGACCGGAGTCAGACAAGGCTGCCTACTCTCGCCTTTTCTTTTCCAACTAATGGTTGACTGGATCATGAAGACCACCACATTTGACGGGATACACGGACTTCAATGAACAGGTAGGATGCGACTTGATAATTTGGACTTCGCCGATGATCTAGCTCTTTTAGCACATGCACACCAACAAATGCAAGTGAAGACAAACAATGTAACAGCAAGCTCAACATCAGTAAGCCTGAACATACATGAGGGAGTGAGCAAGATCTTAAAATACAATACAGGGAGCACTAACCGAATTGAACTTAATGGAGAAACTCTGGAAGAAGTGGATACTTTCACTTACCTGGAAAGCATCATCGATGAATAAGGAGAATCCGATGCAGATGTAAAGGCAAGGATTGGTAAAGCCAGGGCAGTATTCCTACAGTTGAAAAACATATAGGACTAAAAACAACTGTCGACAAACCTCAAATTCAGACTTTTCAATTCGAACGTCAAGACAGTTCTGCTGTATGGAGCTGAAACGTAGAGAATTACTGCAAGCATCATCAGAAGGGTACAATTACTTATAAACAACTGTCTACGCAAGATACTGAATGTCCGTTGGCGGAAACCATCGGCAACAGCCTACTATGGGAGAGAACAAGCCAACTTCCAGCCGAAGAGTAAATTAGGAAAAGACGTTGGAAATGGATAGGACATACATTGCGGAAATCATCAGACTACATTACGAGACAGGCATTAACTTGGAATCCTGTTGAAAAACGGAAAAGAGGAAGGCCAAGTAACACACTGCGTCGAGAATGGGAAGCAGATATTAAAAGGATGAACAGCAACTGGAAACATCTGGAAAGGATTGCTCAGAGCAGAGTTGAATGGAGAATACTGGTGAGCGACCTATGCTCCTCTGTGAGAGGTAACGGGCGTAAGTAAGTAAGTAAGATAATATATTTGATGCCTGCTACACTCGGTAAAGTTACTATTAAAGTTTATCTTTAATAAAGGTTCTTTAGATGACATACCAAGTTTTAATCCTTCCCTAACAAAGAATTATTTCAAAAGATGAAACTTGTAGAATGATTATAATGTTAAATAATCAAATCATTAGTAAAGTGAAATTATCAGTCAAAATAACTTCTGTTATGACGGGCCACCTAAAGAAGACTGATTATCTTCTAGAACTGTTCTTCGTGTAAACGATTCCATTACTTTGGTTGTTTACGAAGTAACCATTTTACTATTTTTATTATTATTGTTACGTTGCCCTTACTATATACTCCCGTTTAACGCATTAACTGTTGTTATACCGTCCCTCATTCATAAACTATGGTTAATTGACTGTACATACATTACCCTAGTGCACACCCACTATTACTCATGTTTTGCATTAATGTCAGTCTTGTAATTGGTTGACGGTGGGGGGCTGATTTTTTTTATATATAGAGGCATGATTAAAATACAAAAAGGATTGTGTCTGTTTGGTTCATAAATTGTTGTTTTCTCTATTCCGGCTTTGGGGACTGGTAGTCGAGGGGCTGACGTGTCCATATACTGATTGGCAATTATCAAGGTCACTGTGTATTTTTCCGCAATACATAACAACTTTTTTCTTAAGAAAATCAGCATGAAAGATTATTTATTAAAACTGAATTCAACATTTTAATTAATTATTTAATACAATTAAATGTCATGGTACTTACTCTAAAGTATATCATATATTGATTTAATTGAATGTTAATAATGTTTGCAAATCAAGTATACAAAAATCAATGCAAGTTGTTTCACTTGATTTTCTGATTAGTTGTGTTTTTTAGAGGGGGGGGGAAGTGGAGATATGGAAATTCTACCATCTATCTGTATATGTCCTCAAGCTACAGAAACTTTTAATTATTAAAAAATAGCACTTCACATTATAAACGATCAGTTTGTCATTAAGGAAGATTGTTGATAAACGTTGATCAATACTTGAACGCACATACGAGGGATTTCTGGATAAATGTATTTTGTATTCTTTATTTCCTTTAAGATAAATAGCTTAACTATAAGTTGCTGTAGTTTAACTGGTAAATAACTCGCCAAAAATGTTTACTTCACAATTCCAGGTCATTATTTACGTATTTAATAGGTTACGCGCAATACTTCATTCTATGCGTATGATGATGAATATAATGGTCAATGTAACAATTGATGAAAATTACATACTACATGTCTGTTATCATACGATTGGTAGATAAGCATTTTAGACACCTAATTTCCAATCACTTAGTCAGATGTTTGAGTCCCTGTTCACCTAATTTGTTTAAGGAAGGCAGGCGATATCACTCGCCATGATACACGAGGCGAGGGTCTAGTACGTGAATCTCTGTATGACGTGTTATATCATACCATATAATTTACAGGTTTTCCTCTTGAGTATTTTTCATTCTTCAGAATCATTGATATGGTTCTAAATAATGAACAGTAGTCCTTCACTAATAGATCTACTTACCGGTTTTTAACTAAGTCTATGTTTATCATCTCTAGTAGGCAATTTTTACCATGATTAGTTTTTATGGAAAACATAATTCAATAGGTTTTTTAAGTAATTAATTAGGTAATTTTCCTTGCTGAAATGGGCTTCAATGGTTAATTTTTAAGTATTGCTTATAGGGAAGGTGAATCGTTTCAAATGGATCTGATAATTTTAAGCAAATATGTTATGCTTCTCTATTGGTCCTAATAAATTGATACTTTTATCAGTATTCCTCCTCCTCCTCCTCCTCCTCCTACTACTACTACTACTACTATCAGTAGTATTAGTAATAGTAATACTACTAATATATGATATATTTTCATTATTGATTAGTCGTATAAATGTACTTTTATGTCGCCAGTTAATAGAAGCAAACTAATTTCAGTAAGCTGACGTAATCTGAAATATGCACACAGATATCCGTAGAAAAGTACACACTAAAATATAACATTTGACATTTTAATTTAGTTATCTAGTTATTGAGCATAAATTTTTATTTGTCATTTCTTTAAGTTTTTTTCCCATCATTCCACTTTAGCTCACTTACCATACACATACACATATACATACATTTGAACAAAATACTTGTTAGTATGTTAAAAAGCATAGTTATAAACTATTACAGAATAACATTCTGTGTATATTAATGAGTCTTTTTTTTATTTAATTTAATTAGACACCAACTGTTGTATTTTATGATATGGTTGAAAGGTTCCAATGAAATAGGCTAAATTATGTTAGTTTATACATAATTATTGTGTATGTTAACTATGAAATACATTGTAGTTTGTGTAGACATATATTTACTATTTTACTAGTAGACATTATTTTGTTACTTTACTTTCTACGCATTGAACAACTCATTTATCAATATAATTAGTATTACTACCATAATTAATTTTAGTAGTACATTTAGTAGTATGTTGAATTATACTGTAAGTGCTTTTAAATCTATAAGTTCTATTGAATACATACAGCATATATACATATATCTGTATACATGTATCAGTGTAACCAATTGTAACTACATCAGTACGTACATATCTACACAGAACAATTAATTTCATAATCGTATACTGATACCATTTCGATAACAGTTTGCAAATCACTACTTGAAAATGAATTATTAAACTATCCAGTAATATGTTGTTTGTAATCGTTGTAGATTGGGTACTTTTTCAAAATTTGGTAATACTGTGCAACTGTTGCATTGTAGTATAGGACACTTTACCAGTGAAAATTCTCGATCCCGCCAAGTAAGAGAATTCAATATTTTAAAATATCACAGTGATATCTTAACTAATAATAAAATTTCTAATTTAATTACCACAATGATACTTTATTTCAATAATATCACTAATATACAAGTGAACAACTATATGAACTCCTCTTATATTTAAAGGGACTTTTTAAATTGAAGCAAACAAACAATTTAAACAAAATAATGACTACTGAATATTGTAGTGATTTGTATATATGCTGATGGTACCCTATATTCGAGAAGAATATGAAAACCTGTATCTGTATCGAAATGTGAAAAGTAAAAGAACAACAATGGATGCCTCAGTAAACACAGCCTGCACATACATGTAAATAATAAAATCAATCAATGGTAATTAGCAATAACACAGAAGCACGGTAAATACAATCTGTCAAGGGAAACAAAAAGATGCAAGCATGAGTTTTGAATCTGTTATATGTGTGAAAAACCATAGTAGACTAAGAACTTATGCGTGTTTAATTTTGCATACAGAATTCAGGTTTGAGTTGTTAAATTGACAATGTCTCTGTAGTGAACATCTTTTTGAAGCAAACTCAAACGTTCAGCCCGGTTAGAAAATCTTTAGCGAGATTTCTGCATTACACATTTTCATCAGTAATGACTCAATAACAGAATATCTCTCTGTGATTAGTCAAAATTCTTCACTACAGAGACGTTAGCGACTCAACAATTCAAGTTTGAATTCACTGTAAAAAGCACATGATCACGTTCCCTTGTGACCTAAGAAGTCTGTAATGCTCTAAATTTTTTTCCATACTGGATGAATTAATTGTTAATATTTCAATTTTAAATCACGAATTGGTTAGAGTTAGACAAACACTAAAAAAACTAGCAAGTGCAGGACAGCTGTTTTGTCCTAGTGTAGGACTCCTCAGCAGTGGGCATGTATGACCCAAATCTTTTAGATGAAACCTTAACCTTTAGACCATTGAACCGGGCTCCGAAGGTTGATATTTCTAACTCAGCCAATTTGTGATATTAAATTAAAATTCGATTATTCTCATAAAACCTATTTACATTAACTTTTAGTACTTTAATTTTAAGTTGTTTTAATTAGGTGTAATGGAGAAAATTAAGTTTGATATTGTGGATTGATCTAGTATTAGATTGCTAGTGATAACCAGGAAACACTTAACGACATTTTAAACTAGTAAGGATTCTACCCCATCACACACCAATAACTCCATCAGTGGCTCCAAATCAGAATTTTCAGGTGTGAGGTACTTGCTCACCTATGACAATTAATTAGGTTGTATCATATATCATGAATTGATTAAAATGAGCATTTTTATTCATTGGATGGCACCTTTGTTGTTTAACGAATATGCATTTGCTTAGAAACCTAATGGTTATCTGCTGGGTTTGGGGTCGTGGTTAGGCAGTGCTGTAGAGCACATAGTGTGACGAAATAGCTATCCACTACTTACTGGCTTTCAAAAGTCGTCTAAATCAAGTTATTTCGTGACACAAAATCTAATTATTCACTACTTATTGGTGCTACCTTTGTGTTTATTATTCGTTTTTCTCATCATTTTCATATACATCATATGAAAAACCATATTTACTTCATTACTTTTCATATCGTTTCACTTTAACCTCTTGACTAACGCACATTCATATGACAACACTCGTAATTACTGTACGCATTTGAATGTAACTGCTTCTTACTCTTCTAATAGATTACCATATTTATAAAGTCACTATGAATAAGACTGTTTAACTTAAGTGATTTCGTCTGGAAACAATTATCCACAATGGTTTGTCTCTTTCTCTTTCTTTCTTTCTCTCTCTCTCTCTCTCTCTCTCTATATATATATATATATATATATATATATATATATATATATATATATATGACCCACAATTGCATTCTACCTTACTGTTTTTATTAAGTCTGTGGTCTACATCATTCTAATTATGGAGTCCTATCAACATGATCCTAACTACAATATAATTGCATGCATCCTCTTATTTACTAAAGAGTCCAATTAAATTTTATTATATCAGGGTTATTATTATTCTGAAAGGACGTCATTCAATGACGTTTAATTTGCTTATTGATAGAAATATAAACAACACAACTAGATGAATTTGTTCAACTTTGTTTTATTGTACTACTAATGAATTACTATCATTACTATAGTGTAGGTTGGATAATTATGGGCGTATTCATTCATATTCATCCTAAAAGAAACAAAATCTATAAAATAGGTATCAAACAATGATTCGAGTGTGTTTTAGTAACTTTGTCTTCCACATTCTTATTCTCTTAACATAAGTATATGAAGTGTATGCCACCAAGTTACACTTGTAGTATATCCAGAGTGCCCTCTAACAATTAAATCCACACATACTGATAAAGCAGAAAACAGAAGACAGTGATGGGTGAAGAGGAAGGTGTATTCGGCTGTAAATAAAAAGTATACAAAATTCCAACATTGATGCAGACTGTCAACAATGAGCCATGTCGAAATGTAGTGGTAATGCTAGATCGACCATTTTCGGCTTGCCGTGTCCAATAAGATAAATATAGTCAGAATCAATCAATCAATAACAAATGGGTACACAACAATTTTCTTAAAGGGATGTAGTAGGGTTATTTATCGCTCTCTCCTATATATATATATATATATATATATATATATATATATATATATATATATATATATATATATATATATATATATATTTACTGGGAATAAAGTGATGCAGTTATCACACCTTAGAGACACATAATGTTTTCTAGTTAGCAATGGCTTACACTGATTATATTATGTGGTCACAGGTAGTTAACAGGAAGCCTTAATCTTATGTTATTTGAAACTTGTCAACAAAGTATGCCTACCAACTTGTGGGAATTAACAATCGATATCAGGTCACCAAGTCATACAGTCTGAAAAAGTATTCATTTAGATATTCGTACAACGAATGACTTCTCATTCTACTGAGATACATACATTGACTGGTATTTTAATAACGTCCAACGTCATGTTTTATTATTATTTCTCCTTATTTGTGAATGAATTCTATTATGGTGAAACAACCATTGTAAGGAAGTATTGTAAATTCATGTTATTTCACGGTTTCTCATCTACTACATTCAACCTACAATTAATTCAAATTATTAAATGATAGAAAACTCTATATATTGATGTGGATTTATATGAAGACAACAATTGTCCAAGAATTCAAAGTCATCAAAACAAGTGTTTATCTATAGATCAACTATAAGAAAATATTAGAAACGAAAACTAAAGGATGTCTGCATACAGAAGGCGAAGACTGATAGACGACTAATGACACCTGTTATGTGATAATAATGAGAACATGAAACACCTTTGGTTAAGCCAATAAAACCTCAAATAATAAAAATTAAAAACTACCATTGTAGAGTGCTGTGTAACCAAGTCTTATAACCGGAGTTATCAAAGCAAAGCAAGATTGACAATAGTGTTTTTTTGAATATATACATTTGGTAGAAACGCTTTTATTTCAGTCACCCTAGAAAAATGTAACAGATTTGAATACGTCTGTTTATTGATTATTTTAAAAGATGTTGGGGCCTCGACATTATATTCATTCTCAGGTAAATAGTGGACTAATGTACTGGTAAAAGTGTGTTATACTTTATAACTCAACTTGGTAGAATATTTTCAGAAATGCAAGTACTGATACTCCTTTCTGTTTCATCCGTCACATGTACTTAGGCTCAACATCATATATACTATGTTTTTATGTCCGTTGATTGAAGGTAGTAGTCAAATAACCATAGACGTAAGTTTCGTACTAATTAATACTCGATAACAAGACATGCCTCCGGTTTTGAGAGAAATGGTTCTTTCATTTTGGTTTAGTCTCCATACATCAACAAAATAGCCCACACTATATTGAATAACATACTGGGACATGGTCAATAGAATATGATAAGCAGTAATGATCGGACAAGCATGACATTGGTTCCTACTCAGTGATCAAACAGCGTGAAGAGTTATAACATCATTGTTAAGATTTAAGTCCTTATATAAGCATAGACTCCACAGAATCGTTAGGCAGCTTGATGAAGTTACTATCATTCTTAGTTCATTGAATTTGTCACGAAGTGATGTTAGTAAGGTATTTGTGAATACCAGGAACTTCTTCACACCTGTCACGTTCTACTATGGGACTCCCCTGAAGTACGTACCTTAGATTCTGCCTGAGGAGTTTTAGGTTGGTGAACAGCTAACCCTCTGCACCACTAAACTTGTAGCTAGTGATTGCATTTCCATTTTTTTCAGTTTGTAATACTGGTCAACGACCATCCATTTTCATTGGTAATAACCGTCTCACTCCCCAAATGTTTGAACTCTACCAGTCACAACTTCTCACTAGAGCACCAGGAGCATCCTGGAGTTAGTCACTAGTGACCTGATTATTATGGTGCAGAGGGTTAGACGTTCACCAACCTCGATCCTATGGAGCGGAATATAGATACTCACATCTGAGGAGTCCCGTACTAGGACAAAACAGCTGTTTAGTGCTTCCTGGTTTTCACTGATACTCTGTTACGAATCTTATCTTTACAAACCACCTCAATTAAATCACTATTAATCTATGCACTCGTAAATTCATAACCATACAGACATTGGAAGCTTCAAATTTGTGAAGTAATGTATCTATTAAGTAATTACAATTATGTAATGTTTTGGATTGTATTGATAATCTGTTACGAACAGTATTACGTAACGCTAACAGGATGTGCGTAATTAAAGAAATTACAACTAAACTAGAAATGGGTTTTTAAATGACAACAAGTTAAACTAATTAAACGAAACGATAACGGAAACAATTAAGAGAAAAAAAGAAGTAAAAAAAAATTAGGAAAACTGATTTAGAAAAAAAGTGCTTTCAAAAAAACTACAATATAATGAGTGAATATGAAAATTCTAATTGGAACAGGTTTTAGCTTTAATGTAAACTGCAAAAACAGGATATGTGTAGGTGTTGTAAAACTGTCGGGAAACAAATCTTCAAAAATTTGATTATATTAAGGTAAATTTGGAAGAATATATGAGTTATATAAATGATTATAGTTTGTTAAATAGTTGTGTAATGCGATATTAAGTTGTTAACAAGGAGTGGTGATTATTACTTATAAGCGTCCATTTACAGGATCAGGTAAACTGACCAATGGATCAACATTATTTACTTCAAACACAATGTATTTGATAACATTAAGAATATTGTATATTACAATTAACCTTAGAATAAAGTTTACTAGGCCCCCTTATCTCCACTTCTTGTCATCACTTACCAGCCATTACTGTTACGTATGATAAGTCTTTAACCAGGATAATCTTCAGTAAACGCAATAAAATAGAAGACTAGTGCTTAGAGAATGTGTATTCTATTTCAAGAAGCAATATTTGTTATACAATAACTACATTCATATATTAGTAAATGTGACTTTGGTATCATATACACTAAAAATGTACACAGCTAAACACTAGCTAGAATAAATGTGGCACTGAGAATTTAATAATTCTCAGGACTATATTTTGATAACAACGAAACTAAATGGAAAATAAAATTTGTCTTGTTGCCTAAAGGTAGCCTTTTACATTAGCTAGACATTCCATCTAATATGTGTTTACATTGATAGGTTAAGTTATAAAGCCATCACAATGCCTTATAAGATGAATAAAGTTAGTTTCTTCGTTAAAACATGATTTTCAAAAGTATATGACAAGTTCTAAACAATAAATGTCACATACACTGTGACTTTTTTCTAGACGACAGTACAAAAAAGTGAGCTTCAACACTACAGGTTATATATTTTTAAAGAAATCACTACGTTTTGACACGATGAAAGCAATATAGAAATAATGGAGTTTTTAAGAAGAAAAAGGTGGATTGTCTATTTCGCACTAAGAAAAGATGAGGTGCAACTAGAGACTTATTACAATTAGTGATAAAGGAGAACAACGTTATGTGTTACTTGAATTGGAAACATGAGTCACTTATATGATGCAGCGAAGAATCTGGATGAAAAATAGGTGGATAGCGTCCTTTGAAGAATCCTTTAATAGACAAGTCTTACTGAACCCATTGGTGATCGAAGTAACACCTACAGACTTTCCTACAAATGTTGATCACCAACAGTCGAAGGAATCAGCCTGACCATCCAACAAATCAAGAGTGTCAAATTAGCTGGGGCATTGAAATCAGATACACAAGAAACTGCAAGATTCTTCCTGATCTCATCAGACAGATTTGGGAGGAAGAACAAGTACCAACTGGTCAGACACTATCACCAACAACTTAATGTGGCAGAGAACAAACCAACCAAAGTTCAGCTGAGGAAGGATTTACAAAATTCGCCAAAGGTGAATAGGTCACACGTTTTTAAAATTACCAAACTTTGGTACCAGGCAGGTACTAACTTTGAATTCTGAATGCCAAGTGGAAAGAAGAAGACCAAATAATACATTGCATTGCAAACTGGTGGTAGGCATGAAAAGAATGAATACACCATAAAACAACCTTCCCATCATATTATCTCATAAATACCGTTGAATACACATATTGAATATGTTTTAAAATCTTCCTGTTGGTTCGATATGGACTGAAATTTATCAGTCCGTATTACCATACGAGCATTCTGAGCTGATTGCCTTGGTACGGCTGAAATTCACAAGTATGATTTAACTTGGGTTATGGATGACAAGTGGAATCTGGGATACGCGCTTCGTCTTATTTGGGACTTGTCTTTTGGGTTGTTACTGAAAGTGAAAATATAAGAGCCACATTCACTGAAATACTTGTTTTATTTCTGAAAATTATACATAATGCGAAATAAAGGTAATGGTTAAAAAACGATTACAGTGCGTACGCAGAACTTACTGAGAATTATCGAGATCAAGTATAAACCATTATTGTAATTGATTGTTGTGGAGATTTTTCAACATGAATTCGATATCAAGAATTAGGTAATATTAGAAAATCACCGAAAACTAGAAGGCATAATGTAGCTGTATCGTTCTGATATACAATTTTTTATGTGTGCATCCACGTCGTCATCGGGGAAACCGGTCCAGGAACTTTAGGCTTTGTGTTAAATCCTAGCCGTTATGCTACTCTGAAGGCCGGTATTCAACCCTTGATATTTCTAACTTCAATCGACTCACGATATATTTGCTTGATCCTACCCAATAGGTTAATCCATCAAAACTGACATGGCTGAACTCTACTGTCCGTTTCTTCTCAGAGGAATTACTGCATGAAGTCAGTCACTAGTGAACTTATAAATGGGTGTTGTCGAGAATAATGTTGTCTAACTAATGTTGATTCCTGACGTTAGTCGCAGAAACTATTACTTTAACCAAAGTCAAATGTTGTAAGAAAAAGACCTAATTTAAATTATTATGCGACAGGTCCCTACTAGACTTGAGCTATAGAATGTGATTCATGTACATTTCAATAATATGGCTCAAAAGACAGCTGTACTTTGCATATATTAACATTAATATGCATCGAAAAATAGAATGAGAACCAGGAAATATTCATCTGTATGAAATTAACTCTCCTTAAACAGAGAATAGTGATAAGTGTTACTGCTTTTCATTCTTGATTTAGTATCGGTTGTGTTGTGTTTAGCAAAGCGTCTACGTAATACATCTCATAACGACAAACTCCAACAACTTAATATCAAAAGATAATCTGGATAATGTCAATTTCCTTAGATTCGTATCTACATTACAACTAGATCTTTAGAATTCAACCAACAATTCTAACTAAACAATCATGATGCTGATGGTAATTAAGTCAGTCATTGTGAATAAATCAGTCCAACAAGAGATCAGTCATGACCTAAATGGCTCAAGGATAAAATTACAGATTATGAAGCCGCATAACATAAGTTCGTTTCGAATATAAAGAATCAATTGTCTGACAATTCCGGAGACGCTTCTTACTTGTAAGTATCAACCAGAATAAAACTTATGTATAGCATATTACCCAAGACGACTGCTTCCACACACTTAACATTTGGATTATATACTCTATTCACACCTCTTATCACACATCTAGACAAAGTTATCAGGCCTAAATTTTTATTTACTGTTAATGCCTTTAAAAAATATCCATGTTATTCTGACTTGATTTCACCTGTTAGCTTTAATGATAAAGTATGATAAAAATAATGTTGATATCATGTACACAGATGGCATAAATTTAAGGTTGTTTCGTTTATTTACCAAACCCATCTGAATGTACTTGCATCCTCCGGGTAATACCCACATCGGGAGTCGAACCCAGCTAGTTACGTGTCAAATGACGCCTTATAACCATAAGCTACTGAGTCCAGATAGCTATACTTGTTCAACGGTTATGAAGATATCATTGAAACGTATTTGAATATTTCTGTTGATTTGATAAGGGCTGAAACTGAAAAGCCATCAATTCCATATGTACGTCGCAAGCGAATAGCCTCAAAACAGCTGAAATTCACAAGTATGATTTACTATGAACTGAATTTTAGTCCCTGTGTAAACATAAATACAGGTACAGGTAAATCCAGCTGACGAGTCCAAACTAAAATAAGATGTACAATCGAGATTTTACTTGTCAGCTACAATCCAAGTTAAATCATACTTTTGAATTCTAACTGTATCTAGACAATCTGTTTAAAATTTACATATGGCGACAGAGACTGATCAGTTTCAGTCCTTATCAAACCAACGGGAAAAATCAAATACATTCAAATACGGGTACATGTTATAGATATAAATGACCTGTTTAGTGTTACAGCCCATTGATTCATAAATGGCTCGTAAAATAATATGAAGTTATGACCCAAACTTATACCCTATTATCTGAATAAACTAAAGTAAACTAAAATATAAATATAGCTATATTCCTTTTATAGAAATCCACTTTCAGTCAGAAAAAATATAACTTTCCGCTAGTCACATCATTATTATCAGTCAGAGTAATGTATAGTACACTACGTTTGGCAACATTGCTATTTAACATATGAATTACACTAGCAAATTACAATCAAGTAATTTCATGCACTAAAAGATTTAGAGATGCAACTTAATTTATTTTACTATCCCAGTTGACAAGAACTGCATTTTCCTACTGTTGATATTCACGATTGTTATACGAACTTGTTAGGTTAGTCCTAAGCATTGAAAACAATAGGTGTTTAGTTCAAAAACAAATATGAAAATCACCAAACAGTTAAATATTTCTTCAATTTATAATTTCAAAACAAAATAAAGTCCACTTTATGAATTTCACAGGTAGCTACAGTTCAATTCAAGTAATTTATAAATCATTGTTGCCAAGAGCTTGTACATTGGATTTATTATTACATATCAATCATAAAAAATTACTTTATTGCCGTATGAAAATGAAATGATCAGAACAAATACTATTTAATAATTTGATACTAATTAGTTGATCTACGTTTCTTATGTAACTATGATCAAATGTTACTGTTGTAAGACAACATTTGAATGCCATTAATGATGTACCACTTTTCCCTTAACTTAACTCTATCAATTAAAGTAAACTTTCATCATATTTCAGTTTAATCCTCGAATGGAATTGTTAATTTTCTAACTAGTTTTTAAACTTTTTAACCCACTCTTCAATGCATACACTACTTTATACGACTGAATACATGAATTTTTGTTTATTATATAAAATGTCATCACGAATTGATTTATCTTAAGTAACGAAAATCATTGAATGTTTTAGGACTGTGGGCTGATTGCGAAGTCTTAGTGTCTTAGTCCTTGATGTGAATGTAGATACATACATCCAAATAATCTAATATTCAAACTAAATTACTGTTCAAGGATCTTTGATTTTTGAATAATAACCTAACTAAAATTAGCTTCGTAATGTAAAATTACATAATTTTTCTGTAAATAGATTGTTTTAACTTAGAAAAAAGTAATTAAACACTTTTACCGATACAATTTAATCATAGTTTAAGATTACACTATCACATACTTATAAAATATTCCGGAATGGTTGCTCAGTGCAGCATGAAAGTATTTGAATCTTTCCGTCTATCTTGTTATTGACTGAAATTGAACAGTCTCTTTTGTCATATATGTACTCTGAGCGGATTAACTGGAAACTGTACGACACATATCACAACAGAGAGGGATCAATTTCAGTGCATAAGAACATCATATTATGCATATACACCCCTTGTTGATCAAGTATGACTGTCTGAACTCAGAGGCTTATTAGTGAATACTGTAGGGTTTGGCATGTAAGGATTGAATTTGAATGATGGTGTGATCATCAATATTGATGCGGTTGCATTTATCTGACGAGTTCCAAATGGGATGAAAAGATCATCTTGGATTCCACTTACTAAACACAATGCAATTTGAATTATTCATTTCTCTCAAGATTCTAATGTGTTATAAATCTTGCCTTGAGTTTACTTTTATGAATACTTAATATGATGTTATGAATACAAAAAATACCTTGGAAATAAATTTTTTTATCCCCATACAAAATATCATATGATATTATCTAATCAAATAGACGTAGCTTTTTAGTCAAGTTCTCTAAAACAGTAACTTTTAGTAGATATATTGTTATCATATTATCGTATGTGTAAATATCACTCCCCCTTTCCATTTAATTTATTATTACTATTTATATGTCTATGCTACTTGATATGGTTACTTTCTCTACCATAAACTTTTCTACTTTATAATGAGAAGAAAAATTAACAATTGTGTTTGGCTTTAGTTACGCATAGATGTATTCAATTGTATGTTGATTGTTTGCATGTTTCATTGTACTTGTAGGTTTATAATATTACTAGTTACTATATAACCATATAGTTTATAGGATGAGTAGTATTACGCCTACATAAACTCACTCAAAACTTACACTCATATTTATAGACATGTATACGTATACAAAGTAACATTAAAGAATGAATATAGTTTTATCATTCAATCTAAATCAAATGGTACTTAAAGTCATTAGAGAAGTAACAATGAATTTGTTCAGTAATCATTGAATAGATATGGGAAATATTTTACCCAATGATAAATGGGCACCTACACTAACAATATAACATTGATAATCATGAAGTTATTCATTTATTATAGACAATGCAATTTGTTAATGCATCAAAATGATTGTTGATATTACAAATTTTCATAGAAAGCAATAAACATACTTATTTCTGGTGCATGCTATTACAAATAAATACATTTTTTGAAATAATTGAACAGAAATAAATTTCTTTGATTTATAACTTTTATATTAAATAAAATTTACTACTTATTAGTAGTGTTTTAATTCAATTAGTTAACATACAAAAAAACAATCAATTGATCATGTTAGATGAACTTGGATAGTAACTTATTACCCACATAGAATCATTTCAATTAAAGAAAAGTAAGTCTAAATGATACATTGTATTTCATTGGTGTAATGCTGTTATGCATAATATGTTATATTACCAGAAATTGTTATCATTTTATAGAATCCTCAGAATTAAATGTGGTAATATGGTAACAAATTCTTGTTTATTCACTGATTCTAAAGTGTATAATGTGTCATCAGCCCAGTTTTAATCATGCAAAGATTGTAATAAATTCTGTTGTATAAATGTTAATTTATACTTTCACTTCTTCATATAATAGACAAACAAAGCGAATATGTCTGTAATAATAAAATTTTCATTTGAATACGACAGTTGTCTTAGCATCGTGTTAACTTTTTTAAGTCTATTACAATAGCTAACTAGCATATACAGTTACCATTCATTATTTGGAATGTCAAGAAATAGAAAATAAAAAAGGTAAGTGTTACATCTATACAGTCAAAAAATCAGTAGTTCATACTTTCAAAAAATGCCAGGATATTTTGTTGATGAAATGTAGTTTAATTTTGAAATATGTAACACTCACTAATAACCCTTAACATACCATATCACCTGTTATACATTTTTATCCCGGTTTACATGTTAGGTATAAGTGAGTAGCGGACCTTTCCTTCCCTGCTTTTCCTAATTTTGGTTTAGTTGGTTTTGCCGCTTTGAAATGAATTATCTCGTATCAACTAATCTTTCGCCTATTATATAACGAGTTGAACATTGTAGAGTACCCGAGAGTTGGTTGAAGTTAGTTATACGGGTCTCTTTGACTCAAGGATTCAGGTAGATGTCAAGCTTTATTTAAGTAACAGGCTAATTAAGAACTGCAACCAAAACGCTCCACTAATCCAACATCGTCGATTCGACAAATATCACATTTAAACTCACTAGTGATCTAATTATTATAGTTTAATTGGCATTGTTATTCTAGTGGAGATTGGTTATTCAGTTGATGGAAGTGGAAATTCTATTATTCAATGTCGACTCAGTGGTGCAGAGGGTTAGGCGTTCACCGTTAACGTGAAGTCCCCTAGTACTTACTGCTGAGGAGTTGCACACTAAAATGAAACATCTGCCTAGTGCTTCATCGTTTTTAATGGTACCCTACCAACATCTCTTTGTGACATATTCAATAAACTAAATAACCAATCTCCACAAAAATGACCATCCCATTTGAACTATGTATCGATTCACTAAACAAATTAAATAACTTAAAACGTTGTCATAACAAACACTCTCATTTATTTATAAAATGTTTATCTTTTAAAAATTTCTGCTTAATAAATAATTAATCAACTGTAAATAAATTATAAACACACACACATATATATTCATACATAATTGAATGCTATATATACTACTGTATTTTAATTAAGCAGTCTATTTATTCTTTTTCGATTAAACAATAAACTGAAGAGACAATTATGCATTAGAGTAAATATTCAATGAATGATGTAAATAAATAAAACTCCTTTGTATTCTCGAATTCAAGCTAAAAAAAATAATCAATATGTATGAACAGTGGAACATTTATGGTATTATTTTTAGGGTATACTATAAGGCTCTGTAATGAAGTTAATTTAATAGTTTATATTACCTATATAGATAAATAATTAGTATGTGAATTTCTTTAAACAAAACAGCAGTCTAGTGCTTCTTAGTTTTCAATGGTACCTTGTCAACATCAGTATGTGACGTATTCAATCAATTAAAAGTGCCAATCTCCACAAATTATCTCAGTTCACTTACAATAGTTAGCCCACTAGTGACCAACTCCAGGATATTCCTGAAGCTCTAGTAAGAATTCGTGACTGGCGAAGTTCAAACTTGTTGGGAGTGAGATAATTATCACCAATGAAAATTGATGATCGTCGAGTTATATTTCACAAATTGATGGAAGTAGAAATTCTACCATTGGATACAGGCAGATCCAGTGATGTAGAGCTTTAGTTGTTCTCTAGCCTGAAGCTTATGCGGCAGAACCTAAGGTGCACACTTCTGAGGGGTTGCATACTATGATGAAACATCTGTCCTGTGTTCCCTGGTTTTCAATGGTACCCTACCAACATCAATCTGTAACTCAACCAATTGACTAAAAATTATTTGTTTGACCAGATTATATTTCATCACATTAATGTACCCCAATCTTTTGTGTGATTTTATTATTTCTCATAATAAATATAAAACAAAACTACAGTCACATATTGTCAGATTGGTTAGTAACTTAACAAGATATTCATAATAGTCAGATTATCCATCTCTTTCCCTGAACGTAACTCAGAGCAACACCTAACTACACACGAAATGCACACCATCCGTCATTTACAACATTTCAACATTAGTTCACTTATAATGATTCATGTAATATGTTCACACTCTGCATACCATTATACATTTATATTGATATTTAACCTCCTATTTACATTTATAGTCGATAATTTTTAATTTCGGTTATTTTCCTAAAGAATTAAGGGCCAGTTTACCGAGTGAAGCGTCGGAATTTCTTTAAACAAAACAGCAGTCTAGTGCTTCTTAGTTTTCAATGGTACCCTACCAACATCAATCTGTAACTCAACCAATTGACTAAAAATTATTTGTTTATTGATCCTATTTAGAATTATTTAGTCTAGTAACGCAATTCAACATGTTACCAGTTGCAAATATACATTCTTTCTTCGTCCGAAAATTACCACGATATTCATTTACTCTTAATCAAATTCACATAATTTAACACGTCAATCTTCAGATTATCCATCTCTTTCCCTGAACGTAACTCAGAGCAACACCTAACTACACACGAAATGCACACCATCCGTCATTTACAACATTTCAACATTAGTTCACTTATAATGATTCATGTAATATGTTCACACTCTGCATACCATTATACATTTATATTGATATTTAACCTCCTATTTACATTTATAGTCGATAATTTTTAATTTCGGTTATTTTCCTAAAGAATTAAGGGCCAGTTTACCGAGTGAAGCGTCGGAATTTCTTTAATTTGGCTAGCAGAGATTATTTGCATATATGTTCTAATCATATATCTTACATTTGAATCTGGACAAAAATTCCTATAAAACAACCATTTCCTATAGTTATTGATTAGGTATCTATATAAAAGTCTCTGAATACAAAAAGACAATGAAACGATTGATCACAGAAAAACATTGTGGTTTGATCAATCTGCTACAATATTCCTTCGAATATTGTTTAATGTTATATAGTTAATAATGAAAAAATTCCCATTTAGGCATTAAGAAAGGAGGAACGAAGAAATATCTTTTCAATTAGTTTTTCACCAAAGCTCTACACTAATATGAATATATATACGTTTACAATAGATTTAAAATCATTACCAAATAATTGGTGGTGTGCTACATAATATTTCACAGGTCCAAAGCAATTAAGACATAAAAGTGAAGTCAATTATCTTTTTAAAAGTTTCCAAATGATAGCTGAATGGGTTGGCATACTGTTGATTACATAATATCTATTGAGAAGAAACCGATAAACTAATAATCAAAAATATGATGGTTACGTAGGAGTTAAGTTACAATTAAGAGGTGACAAATTTTTGGAGTTATGATAAGATTTGTATAACGTGGAAACAATTGTAAAAATAATAATAATAACAATAATAATGAGAGACTTGAGTGTAATAAGTTATTTGTACAGCATCTGAGCATTGGCTGTTATGATGGCCAAGACAAGGACAGAAGCTTTGCAAATTTCTTATGTACACACAGATCCGGTTTAAGAATGTTGATACCGATGGCTTCCGCTATATATAGAAGACGTATGTGTAAACCATACGGCAGATTGTGTGGGACTCGATAAATGATTTTTAAAGCTCTCTTGACATCTACTTGGTGTTCCGTATCAACCAAATGTGCAAGTATAGATCTGTTTACTTGCTGTAATTGACCTTTGCTCAGCCAGGCTAGGTGATGTTCTGAGATTCTATGACGGACTTGCTGAATCGTGCGCCCCATGTAATTATTTTACAAACACCTTTGAACCTGTAAAACTATTATGTAGCACACCACCAATTATTTGGTAATGATTTTAAACCTATTGTAAACTTATATATATTCATATTAGTGTAGAGCTTTGATGAAAAACTAATTGGAAAGATATTTCTTTGCTCCTCTAGTCCTTATGTAGTTAAATTACTGAGTCAAACGAAATTTGAAGTTAGATGATACTTGTCAACTTGATACAAACCAGTGATTTATATGTTATTCTAGCTCATGACACTTAGCATTGCAATAGTAAACTAATACAAAATATTCTTTGATATAATTACTGGTCAAGAATAAAGTCTATTTCTGTTTTGACGCTTAACACGTTTTGTTGGTTAATGATAACTATCAGGATATGCAATTGTATACTATCTTATCAGTTGCTTCTGATGATTTGAATGGATTGCTTAATGGCTTTTAAATAGTGTGTTATTGGGACTTAGTTTAAATCTTTTTAAACATAATGTTGTTATTATATAAACGTTCGTATATCATATCCAACTGAGCGCCAAGTGTTAATTCTATTAAGAACAATATATGCTTTATCCAAATATCTTATGCCTGGTTACAGATCAGTGATGATTTATAGTTAATCATGGAGAGATTTTTTTTATTGCAAAAACACTTATCAGCAAACATGTTGCACATTTTTGTTACGCAACAAATGTACTTTTTGGTCTTTTGAATGTAGTTATTCATTTGACAGAATACCATAGAAAAGTTAGTCTAATTAATGATAAATAAGCATAACCATTAAGATTAACTATAAACCTAAAAGCATTACAAGATCAGTCAGTGGATGTACTAATGGCAGACAAACTGGAACTTACCCTACAGCCAAAATGTTAAGTATGTATACAAAATATGCTCGACATCAAAGTCAAAGATAGACCAGTATCCCTTTCGTGTTGCCGCCAACTATTTTTAAAAGTCTACATATACTTACCAAAGTAGATACACTAATCAAACATAAAGGAGGGTTAGTATTAGGTTCTTCCAACATGTTATAAAACGCAATCGTTCATGAAGGACAATCATCTTGAATGATAGAATCGCTAGGGGTCTCTTGATTGAAGACATCAGTTCCATATCTAATATCTTTGAAAGTGATTATTCAACAACCAACCTCCAGTCTCGTGAAATTAGCTGAAGCCATTCTTTACAGACATCAAGTCCTTAATCTCTGAGTCCAAGTGAAAAGCTTCTATCAATCTCTTTCAAACATATTATCATAAATATTTTCAAACACTTTCTTACTTTACTACACAGTTAACTCATTTCGAACTTACTTCTACTTCAATAATTTGATTCTAACTTAAATGAGCTCTTCTCAATTATTTTCCAGTCATTATTAACAATCATTCATTATGTAATCAATCATTTCTAGTATTTTGTTACTACATCGACATTTGATGTATATTTGTAATAGTTTTTAACTATTTTAGCATATTTGATTAAACTTTCAATCTATTTTGATGATGTAATCAACAGACGAGAATTCAACGAAATAGCATGAATGGTAATGTTGCTCACATCAAATGTTTGTTCTTTCTCTCTTTATATAATTTAATTAATTTTCTAAGTATAATGAAACTTTTTTATTCGGAGATAACTTATCGGAAACCATAGACAAAATTAATCATCTAAATGATTTGTCCAATAGGTGGCTTTAAATTACACAGATAGTATAGGTTCCACAAAGATAACCATGTCGACAAGTATAAAGTGACACCTAATTTAGAGATTTCTGTGAACTGCCTCCAAGTACTCAATATCAAACAGGATCTACCCAAACGGTAAATTATATAATATGATGATCAAATTAAAAAAAAGGATTGATATCATTCGAACAACACTAAAAATTGAAATATATGAAGCATATCTAGACTACATTACAGATAGTAGTCATTTTATCCACTGAGACAAGTTAATTCAGTGAAGGGATCTCTTTTAAGAAATTGCATACACTTTGTTCCCTTTATTATTTTTAAGAGAGCAAGAACAAATATTTGTACAGAATAAGATGGATTCATGTTATTTCGTTGGTTTCTCATCAACTGCATACATGTAAAATATTATTCTAGGTTGTATGCAGCTGATGAGAAACCAACGAAATAAAATGAATTCATCTTATTCTGCACAAACATTTGTTCTTGCTCTCTTGATGGGATCTCTTTTCAACGAATTCATGATCAAGATGTATAATCGCATACGTATATATACATGATAAATTATAGGTTAATGAGTAACTATAAGAATTCTGATTAGTTGTCATGTGAGGTTTTCGATCACCTAGTTTTATGAATAATTAATTAGTAATTAAAGGAGGGAGATCACGAAGTATGAAAATTGTGTAATCACTAGGGAGAAGAAGCAGTAATTGTGATTTTCATTAGATCAGGGTGAAGATATATGAATAAAAATCGAGAACATTTGGTTGGAGACAGACCTTATGATTATAGGATAATAATAATTGTAATACTACTACTAATAATTGTTATTATAATAATGGTAAACCTGGACCGAGGTGGAGTTGAGATATGAAGATACAGAAAAATGACAATAAATCAATACATAAATTAAATAATGCGAACTCTCAACTAAGGCCATGGTAAAGGAAGCGATCTCACAAATTGTATTCATAATTCAGGCTTCAAATTATGAACCTTTTAAGCCTCCACAGTGAAAAGTAGATTCAGACATATACCTCATAGTTTATTTGACTAGATTATATGGATTATGTCAAATGATGAGTCCAAAGTTAAAAGTCTTGAATCTACTACATGATGCAGGATGGCTTAGGTAATTGATCTATTCTGACTCTTGCTCAGGCATGCAGGAAGATGCTCTCGGATACGATAAAGGGGAGGCCTCAACGAACGACTACATACACAGCTACACAATAGCAGGTAAACTGGTAAATGCACATTGAATTGGTCAGTCGTGAGAGCTTGTATTTTAGTCGAAGCCATGCAAGTGGGAGGCTCGTGAACGTCACACAAATAGTTGCCGCAGGAAAAGTTTTTCTAACCGACCACTCAAAACAATTTTCGATTATATCGCTTGCAATATCTCCCTTACATTCGAGGTTTATATATACTTCTTTCTTTGAGACAGTGTGTTTCGTCTGTTTTCCAAGAAGATGGATGTCAAACGGATTAGCTCATTACATATGTAATCTGTTGGAGAGATTGCGAACATAGCCTATTATTCAATAGATGGATTGTGAATATATCTGATACTAGTTTAATGATGTAGATTATTATCATACCTCTATGATATGATTGAAATTAAGGACTTAAATCATAATTTACACTATACTCAATCATATGGAACTTACTGCACGTTACATCATCCAATGCAGTAATCAACCATTTGATCTTCTGCTTTATTCTAACTTTAAAGAAGTACAACTCTGTAATACTTTAATTAGTATTTGACATATAAATATTATCTGAAATTATTCTCTAGTTAATCATTCGTTTCATTAGTAGAAAATCTATTTTGGTTAAAATAAAAACAAGAAAACATCAATTTCCCATTAATTCAAAAATAATTATTTCCCGCCTCCTCAATAGAATTCAATTAAATTACAAAAATAAACTTTGTACAATGTTAAATAATAAATAAAATTAGTTGAAAATAATTTTTTTTGTTTAACGCCTACATTCAACATACAGATTAAGTATCGAATGTAGGAAACTAAAAATAAAAAGAACAACAATATATTTCTTCTATTTATTAGTCAAAGAAAGATAACAGTTAACAAATATCTAAGAGAAAAAGAAAGAAAAAGATAGTAACTTATGTATTAAATTATTCATTATGCAAATAAATCAATGTACATTTTATTGTTTCTATGATGGTGGTGATTAAGAACATTTTTAATATACAGTGAAATATATAAGTTGAAATGTGGCTGGCAAGTGGAATCCAGGATGCGCGTTCAACATTGGGATGCAGGTACATCCAGCCGATGAGTCCCAAATAGGATGAAACACGCGTCCTGGATTCCACTTGCTAGTCACAATCCAACTTATATAATACTTGAGAAAAAAATATTCTCTATATCGAGGCAATCCGCTCAGGATGCACGTATAGCAACAATGACTGACCAGCTTCTGTCTATTACAAATCAACGGGAATATACAAGTTTATCCTAATAACAGTGAAATATGTTCTCAATAGATATCGTTACTCTTCTTTATTCTCAGTAAAAAAACACCTTTTTGAATCCCTTTAGTGTTGTCGATATCGATTTGTTAGTTGCTATAGATAGCATGTATTGCCATCGCCGATTTTACTTGTGGTTTTTCAAGATCTACAGAATTATTAAGTGGTCTTTTTATTTAACTCAAATATTCCTTGGTTCTAGTTGAAAGTCCAGTGGCTGAGGCTTTTCATATATTGCTAAACTCAACTGATATTTACATGATCGGACCAATATTTGTGATTAGTCTAGCAATTATTTGTTTTGATTTGATTTGTTGTATCAACAATGCGATTGTTATTGCAGAATTAATTACATGGCATAAAGTTTATTAGGATGAATTTATATCTTCCCGTTGATTTGTGATGGAATAAAACTGGTCAGCCTCCGCCACTACATGTACATCCTGAGTGGATTACCTCGATACAGCTATAAATCATAAGTATTATTAAAGTTGGATTGTCATTGACAATCGGAATTTAGGATGTGAGTTCCGTCCTATTTAGGGCTTGTCAGCTGGACGCGCTTGCAGCCCAGTGTTGATGTTTATACAGGGATTTGAACTTACTTTATTTCATGTCAAGAGGTACCACGTTAAGCACTGAGCTATAAAGTTTATTAGAGGTTATATTTTATTTGATGTTTTTATCTACGGTACACTGATATAAACATAATAGAGAGTTGAGAATAGTTCTAACTGTTGGAAATGATTTGTTTACTGGAATTTGCACTAATATATGATACTCATTTACTAAATAAATAGGAAGAATGATGAATATTTCACATATAATGTGACTTCATGAACAATCCCTTCCCTCACCAACAGTTACTATGACTTCAGTTTATATTTTATGCTTGAAAATATTCACTTAATTAAGCTTAATGGAGTATACTTTTAGTGATTAATATATTTAGGATTAAATACAGTTACCTGGCAAAACTTACTATTCACAAATGTAACAAGTAGCGTTAATGTAATTGTCAGTAAAGCATTATAATTCTTGTATATTTTATGTATGTATGTCCATGGGTGTAACTTTTATACTCACAGAAGCATACAGATATCTGGAAAACACCATGAAAAATCAAATAACTCAGTCTAGATAAAATATGAGGTTAACACGATTTCATAAATATTGTTTCCGTTTTAGATATTTTTCACTCTTAGAACGATGATGAATACATCCATAAAATGTTTCAACTTGGGTAAGTGCCTATCTTGTAATCGTTAAGGCCTACAAAATAATGATATTGATTATAATTAGTTCAATAACTTACTGCATAACAGAACTAAGGAGTGTATATCGTCAATGTTTGTATAACAGTTTTACTGCTCCTGTGGGGCTAGTAATCTCGGTCGTACTCAGAGTCGTTTCTGTTTAAGGGGCTAGTTAGCATACACTGGTATAATTAGGCAAATGAGTAAGTAAGCCGATCAACAATAACATGCTGCTATATTTGGTAGTTAGTGAACAACTAATCAAATCAAAAGACAGATTCCCCCCCATCTCGTACTACATCTTGATTACAGCTACTATAAGCGTTTAAGACGAGTTATTTTCGGATTAAGAGGGATTTGAAGTGAAACATGTTTACTAGAGTTTACTAACCTCCAGTGGGTACGAAAAATGTTACATTTAAAGTGAGGAGATAGACGATAGTTTGTGTATGTGTGTGTGTGTAAAACATCCAAAATTTTGATCAATTTGAGTGTGAACGTTTAAATGAACGGCCCATGAATAGTAACGCAATCCTTTATATTAAATGAATTAGGGCTTAAGCGAGTATGACACACTGCTGATATTCTCGTTTTTTATAGTTATAAAAACTTTTCTAAATGGTTTGAACATTTTCTATGTCAATTTTATGGTTAATGTGAATAGCCTTTACTACCGTTGCTGATTGTTTTCGTAGGTGTGTAGTTGAAACTTGCTTTAATTTCATTCGGTCATTTATTTTATTAAGAAGCGGTTTAGGATAAGTTGCGGAACGTCGAAAATTATGTTTGACCTTGATAATGATACTTACGGCATAATGTAGAAGAATCTTAGGTTGAACGTAAAACAGATTAGATTGATCAGAGATTGATGCTGGTAGGGTACTATTGAAACCCATGGAGCACTGGACAGCTGATTCGTCATATTATGGAATACTTCGATAGTGAGCATCCTCGGTCGAACCATCTGTGACGAATCCGATCAATAAAACCTACTGCCCATCTTCGTAAAAGCACGTTAATTCAATAAAATAGATTAATTTAATCATTAAACAGTTTTTCAACTTGTTGAAGATCTGCTTTATCAATAGTTTAAGGAACTACTTTGTGAATGAAATCTGGAGAAATTCAGTTTAATTGAAAGGTTACGCCTATCATGAATTGACTACAACGTCTATAAACAGTCAGTAAAATATGTAATTGTAGTTGATACAATTTTTTATTTAAACTTTATACTCAACTTTTGGTACGGAAGTACTCATTTGAAATTGTTATCAAGTTTCATAAATTTAATTCTTGTTACACCAATTGTCATCGTTGGTAAATAATAACTAGATTACTGAATACTTCTTGCTATCCTTGTATATTTATTTAGTACAGTTAGATAGAACAAACAATCAATCACCGGTTCACAAAGTCAACTTCAAAATGTGCAATTTTTGCATTACTGTCTGTTATGAAACAAACTGAAAAATTCTTGGTAATTAGAAATTTGATATCACGAATTGACTTGAGTTAAATAACTATTAAAATCTATAAAGCGTTATATAATTGTTTGGTTTTGATATGTGATTCTACAGTAGTACACATCGTGGACACTGCCAGGGAGTTCAGTCCAAGAACTTCAGACTTCACAGTGAACGCCTCTCCGTTACTATCTCAAAGATTTAGATTCGTTTCACACTTATTATTTTTAATTTGAATGTTCATTTTTTTATGTTCACTGTAAAAATTGATCACATTTCAGTAATATTTAAAATCCGTCAACTTTGTTTAAATATATAGGTCAAGTTAGACTAGTTACAAACAACGATTACTATTTATTACAGAGTTAATTGTGATTTATTAAAGTTACAATTACAAACAAGTAAATGGCGTATCTAAAATATCATAAGCTAACATTTCATTAAGAGGCCTAAAGCTTCTTATTTCGACCCACTGGTAGAATTGTATATGTACACAACTGGAGAATTATAAACCGAATCATATTTGCTTCATGCTTTTATTTTGTTCTCCAAAAAAAATCAGTTAGGTAATATTAAATTGTAACGATTTCACAGGCCAAAATTGATTAAAACACCATCTAATCAATATTAATTTTTCTTTATCATTAGGCATCACCTATTTATTATACACGAGTATTAAGCTAAGTTAATAAATTATGTAACGTATCTCGACGGTCTTCCAATTATGACCTGTATAAGAATCTAAGAATCAAATCAGATATTGAAATTACTTGCTAATAAAAAACGTTTTTTAATCTAAATCATATCCTTTAATGTATTCATAATATGAAATTTATAGTAAAGTACATTTCTAAATAACTCTATTCATTTCTTGTCGCTATGTTATTCGCTTTAAGAGTCACACCAACAGCTATTAGATTAGTACGGTTGTTAGGTGGTTTCATCACTTTAATATACATGTACTTTATCATCACATCAGTTGTAGATTTATTATGCTTAGTTTACAAAATATGTATATTTAATATGTGCATTATTGGACATAAATAGCAATTTTGAAGTTAAACTAGGGATGGCAAGTAGATACTAAAACATGAATTCCATTATGCTTGGGACCTGTCAATTAAGAGTATTTGAATCCTATTGCTGGTATCCACACTGGTTACCAAACTCAGTTCGTTCGTGTTAAACTTCAGCACATTCACAGTTAAGGTACTGAGTTCAGAAATAGCAAATACACATATCCTTTACACAGGTGCATTTATCTGGACTGATTAATAATGTTGGGTTCCATGATAACAATAAAGTGAACTGATGTTTTAGTATGGACATCAACACTAGAATGCAAGTAAATCCATCTGAAAAGTTCAATACGGAAAAAGCACTTTTCACGAATATTACTTGTTAGCAACAATTCAACTTTAATTATACTTATGATCTACTCCTATATCAAGGGGATTCACTGTACAGTACATATATACATATGTTAGTACATAACAGTATCAACGGAAAAATTCAAGCATCATTGTAGATTATAAATAACAATCATGTTTAAGTTCAATTCACGTGGTTATTTTTGTGGTGATTGGTTATTTAGTTGATTGAATATATCACAAATTGATGTTGGTAGGGTGCCATAAAAAACTAGGAAGCACTAGACAGCTGCTTCGTTCTAGTGTGCAACTTCTCAACATTACGCACTGAGGACTCTGTACAAGGTGGTTCCAGGTTGACGATAAACGCCTAACACTCTGCACTACTGGGTCGACATCCAATGATAGAATTCCTACTTCCACTAATTAAATAACCAATCTATACAAAAATATCCATCCCAATTAAACTATAATATTTGACTCACTAGTGACCAACTCCAGGATATCCCTGAAGCTCTAGTGAGAATTCGTGACTGGCGGACTTCAGACTTGTTGGCAGTGAGGCGGTTAATACCAATGATAATGGATGATCGTCAAGCTACATATCACAAATTGATGGAAGTGGGAATTCTAACATTGGATGCCGATCAATTGGTGCAGAGAGTTAGGCGTTGACTGTCATCCTGAAGCCACCTTGTGCGGAATCTGAGGTGCGTACTATTGAGGAGTTGCACACTAGAACGAATTAGCTATCTAGTGCTCCCTGGTTTTCAATGGCACCCTACCAACATCAATCTGTGATATATTTAATAATTTTCATGTTAATTGTATTTTCATAAATGCGTAAAATTTTCATAACAACATATTAATATGTAAATTTCTTAATTTGACTTTGTTTTGATTATTTCATATGAAATAATTGAGACAAAGAAGACAAAAATCATAAGTAACACGAAGATAAAAGAGTGAATCAGTGATTTCGATACAAATTTAAACAAAATAAATAATGCGGAAATTTATTTTTGAATTGCTCTAATTTATTCTGTGTTCGCCAAAGTTTGTTGTCGTTACGGTGCTACTAGAAATCGTGAAGTACTTGACAGTTATTTAGTACTAGTATGGGACATTGCAATAATGTTCATCTATAACTCCACCAAGGGTTCGAACTCAGAATCTTCTGATCACTTGGCAAATACTTAACTATTTGCATCACTGGGTCAAATAGCTTCCAATAGTAGAATTTCCACTTTAACTAGTTTGTGATATAGCCAGGAAATAATTATCTGTGACAAATACAAATGGCATAATTAAATACTAATCTTCACCAAAACTACCTCAAGTCAATCATTCCATTATAATAAAGTACCCTTATGGTATTAAAATATCTATAGATACAAAGTTAAATGAGATATTAAGCTAAGTGTAAGTATAAGCAAAGTTATAGATTTGATGTAAAACAAATTTATTTTCACCAAAATTTACTTTACAATAAAAGAAAGTGAATGAAAATTTATTTGTATTGGCCATTCATCAACTTTGCATGCAGTATCATGCAGTGATATACAAGTATGTTGAGATGATGTTGTAGGTTTATCACTCGAAAAGATGATTTTCGATAGTCTCATCATTAAGTTGTTATTATTTGTAATAATAATATCATCAGATATTAGATCAAAATAGAAGACAATCGAAGTAACCATGTAAATAACTTCAACGACAATAACAATTCAATTATGGATAACAATCAACAAAATTCTTGATCATCTAGACAAACAGGTCACGAATAAATTATGATGATCTATTAGAAACTAAAATGAGAACGATGATTTCACTATTAAACTATTGTGTTTAGAGAATGTAACATCTATGAAACACTTGTAATTTGAAATTGATTTACTTTAGAACTAATGGGGTTGAGCTTTATATTCAAATTTAAACAGCTTAAACTAGTAACAGAGAATATTGTGTTTGGAAACAAACCTCTGATATATATATATATATATATATATATATATATATATATATGAGTTAATGAAACTGAACTGGGTATTTTAAGCAAGACGGAAAGTTTATACAAACAGAATATAAATGATATGGTACTAAACATACATGAAACCAATAAGTACTTCTATCTTAAACAAAGAGACAGAAAAGCGAAGCCCTATTGAAATATCCTTGAACACTTTAAAAGGCACATGATCTATAGTATGTAAATGACGACTAGTCTTGTTAGAGATTTGTAGATTTGAGGATTTTTCAACAGTGAATACTTAGCTTTATGATAATATATACAGATCCATTCTCAGCAATTAACAAGGGAGGTGAAAACTAATCTTACATTCTATAAAAGTATGTAAGATGTACATAGCTCTGTAGTTCAACTGCAATGATGATATGTACAGCAAATTTAATGTTCGACTTATTAATAACATTGTTTAGATTAGGCCTTACACATTTAAATATATGATGACAATGAAATTGATGGTCTTGAGTTGAAGATTATTGAAAACCAGTATGCTATAGATAACTAGTTCTTTAAGTGAAAACTCTCCAGTTTTATGCATTCACAGAACCAGAATCTTTAGACTTGACCATAAATACTCACCATTCAAATTAGTGAAGTAGTGTTCATTTTATTACACTTTACTAAAAATCATGAAACGTTGGCTAGCTGCATTGTTCACAGAAAAATGATCATACTCCCCCCCACTCAGGTCTTATATCAGGATTCGTTGTTTGCCGATCTTTCCAATCGCTTTATTACGTCTATTTTGTATGCAGTTGAATGTTTAAGAGTCCAGCCTTCTTTTATATATACGTGTTTGGGATATGTTCAGTAAATCGTATCAACTTTCACCTTTGTATTTTTAGTGTACCTGTTTTTCTAAGTATGTTTAATTTGGTAAATACAGCTGGAGACAACATGTAACGTGTGTTTGTTGATTTATGTACGACTACATTGGTTTTGAAACAACCTCTGATATATATATATATATATATATATATATATATATATATATATATATATATATATATATATATATATATATATATATATATATATATATATATATATATATATATATATATATATATATATATATATATATATATATATATATATATATATATATATATATATATATATATATATATATATATATATATATATATATATATATATATATATATATATATATATATATATATATATATATATATATATATATATATATATATATATATATATATATATATATATATATATATATATATATATATATATATATATATATATATATATATATATATATATATATATATATATATATATATATATATATATATATATATATATATATATATATATATATATATATATATATATATATATATATATATATATATATATATATATATATATATATATATATATATATATATATATATATATATATATATATATATATATATATATATATATATATATATATATATATATATATATATATATATATATATATATATATATATATATATATATATATATATATATATATATATATATATATATATATATATATATATATATATATATATATATATATATATATATATATATATATATATATATATATATATATATATATATATATATATATATATATATATATATATATATATATATATATATATATATATATATATATATATATATATATATATATATATATATATATATATATATATATATATATATATATATATATATATATATATATATATATATATATATATATATATATATATATATATATATATATATATATATATATATATATATATATATATATATATATATATATATATATATATATATATATATATATATATATATATATATATATATATATATATATATATATATATATATATATATATATATATATATATATATATATATATATATATATATATATATATATATATATATATATATATATATATATATATATATATATATATATATATATATATATATATATATATATATATATATATATATATATATATATATATATATATATATATATATATATATATATATATATATATATATATATATATATATATATATATATATATATATATATATATATATATATATATATATATATATATATATATATATATATATATATATATATATATATATATATATATATATATATATATATATATATATATATATATATATATATATATATATATATATATATATATATATATATATATATATATATATATATATATATATATATATATATATATATATATATATATATATATATATATATATATATATATATATATATATATATATATATATATATATATATATATATATATATATATATATATATATATATATATATATATATATATATATATATATATATATATATATATATATATATATATATATATATATATATATATATATATATATATATATATATATATATATATATATATATATATATATATATATATATATATATATATATATATATATATATATATATATATATATATATATATATATATATATATATATATATATATATATATATATATATATATATATATATATATATATATATATATATATATATATATATATATATATATATATATATATATATATATATATATATATATATATATATATATATATATATATATATATATATATATATATATATATATATATATATATATATATATATATATATATATATATATATATATATATATATATATATATATATATATATATATATATATATATATATATATATATATATATATATATATATATATATATATATATATATATATATATATATATATATATATATATATATATATATATATATATATATATATATATATATTAGTAGTTTAGCGACCTGGAGAGTTTATTTTGCTGCTGTTTGGGGCCTATGATTGTCTTTACTAGTGAAGTGGTTACCTTCAAATATTAATTGACTTGATGGTAGCTTCTTTTTCGGTTTTTCAATTCCAGATCTTTGATCGTATTCATTTATATCTTCCATTCATTTCCAAGTAGTTATTTTTTCCAAATCATTCTACAAACTTTGTCGTTCAACTGCAATGCATAGCTTCTTAGCTTTATACTAAAGTAGTTTCACTTATAGGTAGTTGGACAAAGTTAATAAAATGAAGGCATAGTCTATTCTAGATATCTTCCTGGTAAAAACACTTTCGTCAGTGAAAGAAATTCTTGGATTTAAGAGTTGTAATGCATTAAGCTTTTCCGTATTCTATTATTAATTAGCTATTGCAATAAGCTTCATTAAATGTATCATGTAATTTCATTCTAAAACCTTTATTCTGAAGATACAGATGTTTATAAACAGTTATCTCCTAATCCGTTGGCCAGACACTGTCAGCATCAAACTACTGTAGCAGAAAGCCAACCAACTTCCAGCTAAGAAAGAAATTACGAAAACATACTGGAAGTGGATAGGATACATTGAAAAAATTACGAAACTGTATCACAATAAAAGCACTAAATTGACATTTTGAAGATTAAATAAAATGTTTAAGACCAAAGAACATACTATGTCGGTGATTTGCGACAGACATTAAAAGTGTGAATAGCACTTAGGAATAACTGTAACGGAGAGTCCAGGACAGAGTTGATAAGAGAATATTAGGGGTAACAATTATTGATTGATTGATCGTAATTTCTTTGCATAATCTTGTCCATCAAATACAATAAATGTGTCACCAATTTACTTTTTATATGATGTCGTTCTGTTGATAACCAGTATTAACTTTATCCGTTCTAATTTCTTCATAAATATCCTAAAAAGAAGTAGCTTATAACTACACCATCTACTAAACAGTATACTTTACTGTTTAATTGAAATTAAACATTGATTTTGTAGCATATTCTTACTAATTGATGGAATATTTTACAGATTGATGTTGGCAGAGTGCCATTTAAAACTAGAGTTCACTAGACGGTTATTTCGTTGATGAAAGTAGAAATTCTACCATTGGATGCCGAATTAGTGCTGCAGTGTTAACCGTTCACTGTCAACCTGAAGCCCCTTGTGAGGAATCTAGAGTGCACACTGTTGAAGAGTTCCAGTGTTCCCTGGTTTTCAGTGGTACCCTATCAACATCAATCTGTGACATATTCAATCAACTAAAATACCAATCTCTAAAAAAATAACTATCCCAATATTTTTATTATTTGATCAAATTATTCCATTTTCTATCTATTTACTCTTATTTATTTATTCATGTTTACATAATATATATGTATATTCGTTTATCTTTATTTCTTAATAACAAAACTTATATATACACCAGTATTTTGTGATTATGCGTACATATGCTTATTTGTTTTACTTTAATAGTAGTATACTATTGACTCTAATTAACATTAGCTTCAATGTAGAACAAGTGAACACAATCAGTATTTAAGTAATTTTCTTTATTTATATGTATATGTTGAATAATAAGTAACCAAATGAAAATTCCCCTCAAATGCTACTTTTTTTGGTGATAGGAATGTTTCCTTTTAAAAGAAATTAAATTATAAGTGAGCATGAAATAATTTTGGTTCCTCTATTTATTTATTTCATCATAAATTTACAATATACGTTGATGAGTGTAGTTATGATAATGCTTATTGTAAGAATGGAAGAATTTTCCAATGAAACAGTCCACATTTATTCATTTTTTTTAAAGTAATTTATGTTCATTTCGGTACTACTCAAAGATCCGTCTCGGTTGGGTACCACTAAGAACTAAGTAGTATTGGACAGGTGTTTCGTATTAGAATGGGATTCCATAGAAGTATAACCTATCGATTCTGTCAGGGAATCAAACCAAGAGCCTACAAATATCACCAATAAACATGTATCTTTACCAAGCTGCCTGAATTCCACCACAAATTCCTGAAGTTATAACGGGAAGTTGTGACTGATGCAATATTGATATCTAAAGATCTAAACAGTTATCATCAGTTTGGTTATTCGTTCATGAGTTTGACTCATTGGCAGAATCGACGGTGCGAATTACCGAGCTGTTCACTACTGCGACGAAACAGTTTTTCAGTGCTCAGAGGTTTCTGTTGGTACCTAATCAGAACGAATCTTCGACTGTAGCAAACAATTATATGGTATAAATTATGAAAGTAACAAACCCAATATTTTATCATTTAAGTTTAAAAATTCTATAGATATAAAAATTGGATGTCCTGCTTTAGGCATTAAGTAGTAGTTCAAATATATAACGTAAATCATTCTATATTTACACAATAATAATAACCAGCTGCCCTCTATCTACTATTCGTTTAATAATGGCTTAGATTTCACCTTTTTGTTTGTTAGGAAATGAAGTAATGGGATACAAAATGTAAGAAAAATGAGTCTATTACTTAGATTACTAAGATATGTTTCATTGTTAGATTGCAGAAAAGAATTGCAATGCAGAAAGGTGGTTCTGTTTATGCTGTGTTCTCTGAAATGGTTGGTTTAATTGTAGAGATTTCATCATTATTCTGGTCGACTTCATCAGTTCAAACTTTTATGGAAGTGAGTTTTGTGATTTTTTCCACAAGTGACTACCCGCATTTTCTGTAGACACTGAATTTGAATGGTTGTTATTGAAACGTGTTCTGACATACTTCGTACATTTGCTTTGATTGCTTTCCATCTTGACCTGATTTATATTGTTGTCGTTATTTATCCGATTTTAAATTCGTTGATAAATTACATCTACTTAATACATACAAAATTATCAACTGCAATAACAATAATCCAACAACTTACGAAATCAACTGTAAACAAACGGTATTCCAACAGGCGAAAATACACTGCAATGCAACTACCACACGAATAATTAGGAGGAATACTTAATAACCATAATCCAAAAAACGGTTATCCACGCGACTTTATTATGAAATGTCTTTCAAAATCACCAACAAGCATAAAATCAAACGCCGAAATTCATAAACGGATCATCCTTTCATATATGAAAGATATATCAGAAGTTACATTCAGACTATTAAGGCCGTTAAAAACAATTGTCACGTACAAGTCGTGTTCACTACATTCAATTCTATGCAAACTAAAGTATAAAATAACAGAAGAACACAAGCCGAACGTTCTCTACAAAATAAACTGCACGAACTGTAACAAACATTACATCGAACAAAGAGACTGACCCCTTCATCACCACCTACACGAACATCATTTAGCCTTAAAAACCCATGGCATATCTTTTCTTATATTGACATTAACGGATACGGATTTCGCACGCAGTAAACACAAGAGCACCGGGAGATTTTTAAAAGATTAGTATTTAGGTAAACTGTCAATCAATGAACACATTCAGATAGATGCAATATATCAACGAATTTAAAATCGAATAAACAACTACAACAATATAAATCAGGTCAAGATGGAAAGCAATCAAAGCAAATGTACGAAGTATGTCAGAACACGTTTCAGTAACAACCATTCAAATTTAGTGTCTACAGAAAATGCGGGTAGTCACTTGTGGAAAAAATCACAAAACTCACTTCCATAAAAGTTTGAACTGATGAAGTCGTCCAGAATAATGATGAAATCTCTACAATCAAACCATCCAATTCAGAGGACATAGTATATTTAAGTGATTTGCTATGTAGTTGCCATTGGTGCTTGATATGTGCTTGATATTAGAAAACATGCAAGTTAGGATATTTTTAGCTATTTATCTTTATAATGTGATTTTAGTCGTGAGCTAACACGGGCTGGATAGTCACAATGAACAACAGACAACTCTATAACATTTTTGGTTTTCTTGTGACCACCTACTAATGTATACCAATTACTATAAGTGAACTGATATTAAGCAATTTAAATGGCCAAGAAAGTCTCATTTTTCAGTTTATTGATCATTAAATGTATTGAATTACTCTTTTACACATCATTTTATGCATCAAAACTTTCCACTAAAGTATCAAGAAACTCATTGGTTATCTACTCACCAGTGATTGAATTGTAAATTTGTTTAAAGACTGTTTAAAAACAATACATATTATTTAATGTAGAAATTCAGCATTGAAAAACTTAACACTTTAATAGTTTGTTAAAATGAACAGCTCTCGAACAGTAAAGTAACCGACTTGTTTATTTTAAATTCTATTCTATGAGAGGAAGATAATATCTTAAAATACATCCTTAAAAAGATTCTACTACTACTAATACTTCTTTTAGAAACTATCTATCAAGATAATACACAGTTCAAAGATAATCACATATTGTAAAATGATTAATCAAACGTCTAAATGAGATTACTATATTACAACGACTAACTTATTCAGTTATTAGGTTGATATCTATTGGTGATAGAATTTATTTGTAAACTGGGAATAACAAATTCTATTCGAGGAAAGTGATATATTACATTAGGTAACAACATTTCACATTAATGCTGTTAGATACTGACAACAGTGATACCTCTAAGGTTATCCTTAAAAACTATACACTAATAGAGAATCATATAGATGTATATAGTTTTTAGTATTGAAGTATATATAAATGAATATGTTAAAAGATAGACAGTATTCAACTAAAAAGTATCTTTTCTTAAAATATGTGATTACATTCTAATTCTCAGAAGTATTGATTTTATTAGGGACATAATAGACTTCATCAACAAACAATGAACTTCATTGTCAAATACATGGATGCAATCGACATGAAACGCGTAGTCAAGTTTATTTGTTGTCCAAAGTTAATCACAGTGGTACATTATACATTGATTTCCCACCCTACGAAGATTTGAACCATATTCAACTTACGTTGAATTAAAGGAAGACAAATAAGTATGTACTGGAGTGATAAGCGACTTAATGCAAGACAGTAACGAGATTGTTTCAAGTTACTTGATGTAATATTTAGGAAAAAACACCTGCAAAGTATCTGTCATGGTGTAAATAACAAGTTCAAAAATAAGCAGCAATGAATCTAATCTATAAATATCGCGCGATATATATATATATATATAACAAATTGAGGGAAGTAGGGATTCTACCATTAGATGCCGAGTCTGTGGCGCAGAGGGTTAGGAGCTCGCCGTCAACCTGAAACCCTCTTTTGCGGAATCCGGGATGCATGCTGCTGAAGAGTCCTATACTAGAACGAAATAGCTGTCTAGTGCTCCCTGGTTTCTAATGGTACCCTGACAACATCAATCTGTGATATATTCAGTCAACTAGAAAACCTATTCATTCATTTAGTATAGTATACAATAGTCAACGTTGCAAGTAGGTAGATAACTTAACATTTCTTACATGAAATCATTTTCTACTATAAATTTTGTAATGTTGTAATCACGTGTATAGAAATTTGAAGATAAGCTAAAATATTGAATTACATCAGTACAATACAAAAAATTTCCGTTTCGTGTAGATTCACCTTGAGGTCATGACCTGTGAAGGGAGTAACTCATCATTTATTGAGTGAATAATCATATCTAAAGTATACTTGATAAATGAAATAAGGATTATTGACTTAGTGATTGAATGAATCTTAATTATGGTTAGCCTTGACTGAGAATATCATTGTTAAAGCAATTAAAATATCACGCTATGCATGATTTGCATAAATAGGTATAGTGAACACGATTAACTCAAATCACCTTCACATTTAATATTTATGATAGTGATTCATGAAGAAGTCTTTTGACATCCCTGTATAGAATAATAATAATCGCTTAAATTATACGCATTTATGCATAGTAACATCAGATCGACGCAAACAAATGATGCCCAACTAATAACAGCTTTGCGTGATGATTTCTTATAATGTTCATTTTAATATTAAGCATTAAAGGTGTGTTTGTCAAGTTATTTACTATTGTTATTGTTATTGCTATAAACAGCTGAAGTGAAAGAACCTATCAACAGTTATCCGATGTTATTTTAATACATAAATTTTCATTATTATTAGATGTTAAAGCTACCGTTGAGTTTGAAGTCTCACATCTTTCAGTGATAGTAATTAGACAATGATAGAAAATCAGGAAGCATTTTACATATGTCTAGTAGTAGCATGGAACTCATTACCACAACCTTATTAATAGTGGATTTCAAAACATTCAGACTTTCGTAGTAGACTTAACTACAGACTACAGAGGCAGTATCCAGCAACTCGCTTTATAAACTATCATCAATTCACGATATTTGACGACAATTATACAACTTCATTGGTGGTAAACTGTTACAAATTTGACTTTTCTGAAATGCACTGATTTCAGTTTCTTGTGAGAACTCTAGAATAACATCACAAACCTAGCACTACGAAGCACATAGTTGTTGTCATTGTCATCAACGATCAATCGATTCCTGTTACACCTCATGGAGCATAGGCCATATAACAACATTATCCAACCAACTCTGCAATGGACTCACATTCTAAATTCTCCACAAGTGCTTTTCATTCTTTCCATGTTCACCTCCAATTTCTCGCGTTATGTGTTCTCTAGTCTTCCTCCCTTCCTTCGATATTGGAAGTCCCATGTTAGTGCTTGTTTCATGGTGCTGTTTGGTGATTTCCTCAATATGTGTTTTCTGCACCTCCATCATCTTTTCTTCATTTCTTCTGCAGTGGGATTTTGGTTGGTTTGTTCTCTGCTACGGAACGTTATTGCTGATGGTATCTGGCCAACGGATCTAAAGTATATTGTACAAAAAGTTGTTTATGAACACTTACATCTTTTGTATGATGCTTTTTGTAGTTCTCCATGAAAGTTTCAGCTCCATACAATAGAATCGTCTAGATGTTCGTATTAAATATTCTGAATTTGACGTTGCCTGATAGCTTGTTTGAGTTCTATTATAGAAATGCCGCCGTTGCCTTACTAATGTATGTCTTCACATCTGCATCAGATCGTCCTTGTCTATTGATGATGCGGTTGCCCAAGTATGCGAACGTTTTCACGATCTCTGGATCTTCCCCTTCAAGTGTCATTGAGTTGGTGCTCGATGTGTTGTATCCATGATCGTTACTTCTCCCTTTGTGTTTGTCGAGGCCTACTGCTGTTTGCAGAGGCTGCTGTTATACTGTCAGTCTTCATCTATATTTGTTGCTGAGTGTGAGTTAGAAGAGCTAGGTCGTCTATGAAGTTCGACTCATCTCGGTGAATCGAAGTTGTTCACTGCATTTCGTGCTTGCTCTGAGGTGCAGTAACCTTCATAAACCAGTCAACCGTAGAACGAAAAAGAAAGAGTCAAAGTAAGCAGCCTTGTCTGATACCGTCCATCACTCGAAATGTATCTGTGAGCTGTCCTCGGTGCAAGATTATACAGTACAAACTATTGTAAGAATTCTGTAGGATATTGACTATCTTCTCAGGTACACCATAGTATCGAAGAAGGTTCCATATTGTTCTCCTATCCATGCAATCAATTGTCGTCTCATAGTCAAGTCAGCTAAAGTAAAGTGATCGGTTCCATCCAATTGATTGTTCAACAATGATCCATAGCGACGCTATTTGGTCGGTACACAATCAGTCCTTACTAAATTGAGCCTGCTGATCTCAAAGTTGGACGTTCATTCGGTTCAGTAACGCTATATTGAAAACTTTTCCTGATACAGAAAGTAGAGTGATGCCACTGTAGTTCTAGCACTTGTTAATATTTGTTTTCCTTGTTATCAATGATGAGGTACCCCTCTCTACAGATTATCATCATCGTTATTTTATATATTCAGTTTTCATAAATATAGTTATTATATTTGATAACAATTAATTATATTTGTAAGGTAATTTGTTTATCAAAGACCATTGAAGAGAACTATTTTGGTTGAGTACTTAGCAATTCTTTACTTCTTGAAATCATTTACACCTCATCGTAATCTGAAAACAATGAAGAAGAAAATTATTTTAATACATGTTTTTTTCATGATCACGTTATCAAGATCAAAAATATTGATTGTCTTACATATACTTAAATATATTATGCAATGGCTTGACTAAGCAAACGTTTATATTTAGTTGGCGATACATTTCTGTTTATAGATGGTGATAAGTAAAGATAAAGCGACTATGTATGTTACATTTACATATACATATACAGAATCCCATCAAATCAACTTGATCATTACCTGTAGTTATCTGTATATAAAAACAATGAAAGCCATAACCATTTAATTAAATAAACCGTAACTTTGAATCAGCAAATCGTTTGTACAGTCCCTCATGACTAAAAAGTTTAATCTCAAATGAACTAACTTTGTTACTATGGTATTACTTCTAATAATCAATAGATTAATGCAAATCTTACAATTTATCCTTATTTTTCTCAAGTTAATTCAAGTAACTAATTGATTTCTCAATATAGTTTAACATTTCCCACTTTATTATTGCATAATCAAATGAAAGATTCATTGTCAAGTTAAGATGGTTTTATTGAGACAGTTGTTTGTTTTATTGTTTACATTCTTTGTAAATTGATCTCCGAGGTGCGTTACTGAAAGGTAGTGAAAAGTGACTAGCTGTTCTTCTTCTGGTATTGGACTTCTTAACTTTAATAATTATTATATATAGACTTAGTTGATGACTCTCTTGAAGTTCTAGTAATGAGTAATGGCTGATAGACTTCAGAAATGTTGAAAATGAATACAGATTTTTTAGAAGAAGATTATAGACTAGTCATTATTATTGAGATTTTACAGAGAAAAGATTACATTCATTGATTAACTTTCTAATGCATGTTACGTGACCTATTTCATGTATTTGTTTTTGTACCAGAAAAGACTCATAAATAATGCCAGAACAGCCAACCGATTATCGTGTAGCTGTATTTGGTTCAGGTGGAGTTGGTAAAACATCTCTTGTGCTTCGATTTGTACGTGGAACATTTCGTGAAACGTATATTCCAACAATAGAAGATACATATAGACAGGTAACTAATATTATGGATTAATTTCGATGTTTATATCGATTGTTAGATATATTTTTGGTTGTTGATATACATACTACATAATTCAGTCATTGTCTATTCATGTGAATAAATATACATCACGAAAGTTTGGCGTTGTATACTGATGAATTTCTTTATAGATTCTACTGTAAATTACAGAAAATGACAAATTATGTACGCCATATTGTCACTTATCTGTTTGTATATTTCAGTCTTTTTTACCACAAATTGATTCGAAACTGCCTTCTACTGCTTATCTTTATACTTCCTACACACTCTACAAATGCCTTGTTTTTCTCTTTATTGACCGTCCACTGTATCCAATTTGCAAGACGTTCAGCTGCACGCCTACTTACATGAAATCATTAACTAGTATCCATCACATTGAGAAAGATTAGATTTAACAGATCGTGGCGTTTGTCTCATTTTATGAATACTTGTTTTCAATCATAAAACCTGTCATATTTATTTTTAGGTTTGTTGTACGAATGATCTCAGCAAAATAATAAAAACTCTGTAGATCTCTAATGTATTAAATGATATGTAATAGATGTGATAAAGGTATTTCTAGTATTGATTAAATTATTCATAATTAACTCTTGTTTTACAATTTCTTATCATCATGACACCGTAACCATATGATTCACACAAACTTTATAATCACTTTAATCACATTGTAAATGTTATTACCAGTATAGTAGTCAGATTAAAGTTCAGTGTGACATTGTTTTTATCTTTTAGTTTATTTCTAATTGTTTGCATAATAAATTGATCTAGAAGATTTTAAACAAGTTAACTCAAATATACCATAAGTAGTAGTATAGTTGATGCCTCTAAAATTTTATACTGGAATGTTCAATGTCTTCTTAATCGATACCGATTTCAATATCACTTTATATTTGATATATATTATTAACATTCCCCAGAATGTAAACAAAAGCCTGACTTCATTTACTAGACACTTTATTAATATTTGAATAGAGTTAAAAACAAACATCTAAATGGAATAATATGAATTCATTTTATTCTATTAGATTCTCATCAACTACTCATAACCTTTAATAGTTTAGAATCAAATTTATAAGAACTTTATGCAGAACAGTTAAATTGGTTTAAACTTTAAGAGAAACCCTCCTCTTACATGTTCCCAAAAGCTGTCCTTCCATAGGAACAAGCACTTTGAGTATTGTAAACGCTAAGAATCTTAAGGTACAAAACATCAACTTGATATTTTAATATTCTTCAAAGTGATTATTACGTAACAACACTCTAGTCTCTTGACTTTTTCTGATGTTATTATCATCACGTATAGTAACCGCGATTTCTGGGCCTATAAATAAAGATTTGTTAAAATTGTTTTATATAAATAGAAGTAAATAATTTCACTTCTTCACGCAGGGATCTATTAAGGGGATTTTCAGGAAAATTTCCAATGATAAATAGGGTGTAAATCTAAAAGTTTGCTCATTTTTGTCAAAAAATTACATAATAAGTATATTCGGTATGTTTAACAAGTTAACAGTGTTAACTGGTGCAGTTTAGACTTGTTGAGAGTAAGACAGTTATCATCAATAACAGTGGATGATCGTCGCGATATGTATCACAAATTGATGGAAGTGGAAAGTGGGTGCCGACCCAGTGATGTAGAGAGTTAGGCATTCGCCATCAACCAGAAGCTCCTTGTATGCAATTTGGGGTGCACACACTAGTGCAAGACAGCTGTCTGGTGTTCCCTGGTTGCCAGTGGCACCTTACAAACACCTATCTGTGACATATTTAGTCAAATAAATTATTTTGTTTGTTAAAATCTAAAAGTATAAGTAAATTTAGTTAATTTATTGAATTGTTTTGATCAATGAAAAGCAGTGTGATAAATCATTGACATAATAACTGTCCATGTTACTACAAATATAGATTAAAGTAGATGCTTATAACAAATTTTATTTGTTAATTAACACTTTTTATAGTGTAGCTAGTCACAGTTGATTGCATTTAATTAATTTGTACTAATTTGCGTATATTTCCGTTTCCGTCTATTCCAAAACTAAGTGAGTGGAAAATTATCACGAGTCCCCAAACTCGTAGTGGTGATGAGAAAACTCTATGTAATTTGAAACAAGTTCAGTTTTTGTAGGCAGGTTGACTGATGTGTTAGTTAAAGTCTGAAATCTGTCCGTAATCCCATCTGGTAGGTCCCAAAAGTTGATCCTTTCAATTTACAAGAAAGGACAAAAATCCTCTTTTGACAACCAAATAGGCACCACCTTGACTAACAGTGTCTATGACACTAGTCCTGTAATTATTTAACGTTTGTCCGAACACAGGAAACAAGAAATTTGGAAAAACTAGGCTGGTTACAGACCTGGATGACAATGAATTAAGTATATATTTACTACTAGTCAGATCGCAGAGCACAGGCATAGCTATAGTCGTCCAACAATAGTTGTATATCTTGACTTGAAAGTCATGTTTGACTCCGTAGTTTGAGAGGCACTGTGGTAGTGTTCATCACTAAAATGGAGTACCTCAATGCATATAACCCTAACAAAAACTCTCTATTCGAACACCTCTGGTCGAGTTCGAGTTTATAGTGAACTGTCATCGGAATTACCAAGCATACATGGTGTTTGTCAGGATTGCTCCTCACTTCTGTTTTTTTATCTAACTTCGTCAGAGATGACCTTAGAAACTATACTTTCGTTGACTACTTTTTCAGGAATCGATCTCCTTACAGGTAGTTCACTTGCCAACGTAGAATGTGCAAACGATATACTCCTATTCAGTGAAAACTTTGACAATATGCACATTCTCCTAAACACTTTGAGTAACATTGCAGGCTTATATGAGATGCGTTTCTCTCCATCCACATGCAAAATATTACTCCAGGACTGGCATGTATCTTAGCCTAGATTGATCATAAGGAATGAAGTAGTTAAATGCATTCACCACTTTATTTATCTCGGAAGTCACATCACTCCTGATGGGTCCGTGTCTCGCAAAATTGTAGCACGGATTCAGAAAGTCCGTTTGGATTTTTCTAACTTACATCATTGTGGTGCAGGCGAGATATCTGTCTCTCAATGTAAAACCAAATGTACTGTACAGCTATGTGCTCTGTTTTAACATGTGAATGAGAAATATAGGCCATGAAAATGGAAGATATACATACGCTACAAGTCTTTGATCATAGAAGTCATGGTAGTATCACCCGTATATCATGGAATAACCAAACATGGAATATTGATGTTAGACACTGAGTATTAGGAAAACATGGTAAGTTAGTCGAAGATGTCGTGAACGTTTATCGACTGAGACGGTTGGGATATGCTATGTGTATGCTTGATCACCATCTGTCTCATTGATCTATACTGGCTGGAGTAGGAGGCGGATGGAAGAGAGATAAGGGCGACCACAACAAGACATGGCATCAGTCTATGGATTCTTTGATAGCCGGTCTAAGCCACGTTAGTAAATGCAGGCTATCTGGATGCGGTCCACTTCATAGTCGTGATCAGTGGTTAGAGATGCTAGGTAACAAGCCTCAAAAATGGTCACAATGGAGTAAATTTCCTAGGTCAAAATTTACATTATTCCTTTGTACTTTGATTTGTTCAACTCCTTTCTGATGAATTTATTCTCGTCGTCCAATTGTAATAATGTATTTTGGACCCATTTAAATACGCGTCGGGTTCTACGGTGTACATGAATGAATAAATGAATTTGTGTACATGTACCGTTTATGTTTCCTTCTAAGGGAGTAAACTTATCTGAAGGATTCTCGTTTTACCAAGGGTGAACTTATGTCTCGTTTCTAACGAATGAAATACTAGTTCCCTATTTTTCCGAAGCTTTTCTATAATTTCCGACAGTTTACTATAATATATTAACTATGCTGAATACATTGTTATCACGTAATATAAACTAATCGCAGACGGTCTACACGTTATTACTGTTTAGTTTCTTAATCATTACTAATTAGTATTACGTAAGGCAAATAGTCAAGGTTTTGGTGAAATGTAATATCATGGCATAAACCATTCAACCGTCATAATCTTTATAGTTTCAATGTCAATTGTATTTAATCAATAAATAATTTAATGATTAACAATATTTATTAGTTGACTGTATATTTCATTGTATGTAAACACGCAAAATGGTAAAATGACTTAGTTACCTATACTACTAATTGTTATATAATAAAATGTGAAACATATAAATAATGCATGAATATTTTCCTCGTATAACTTTAACTTTCAAGTTCACTTCCTGTAACCATGTTAAAGACTTGAAAAATTCTACCAAAATGAATTGAAGTGCACCCGGTATATGACCAAGTTACGTTTGGATTATTACTAGAGCAACTTCTAACGATTAAACCCACTCTTACGAATGAGAAGAAATCAGAAGGCAATGAAGAATGGAAGAGAAGTTATATTTGATCGTGAATGGAGCGACAATCGGATAGCAACGTCTAGGCTGGCAAACTAGAGAGGGTTGGTTGTTGCAGTACGGCGTGACGTGATCTGGTAGTGATGCGTGGCCGAGCGCCTTCAACTTAGTAGTGTCCGCTAAAACAAACATGGTCAGCGTCAATGTCGAAACCTATGTAACTATTTATTTTGGGGATTATTTACCGCTACAGAATTATAATTCACGTGATACTAGTTTCTTTCTCAAATTCTTTAAGTTGTTCTATTCAATCATATTGTAAGCATACAGGTTTTTATGACAAAATTAAGCATGTTTAAGATTTGCATTCATTGAATATTTGTTGTTCAGGGAAGAGGTTTCAATATGACCTACATGGATAAAAATGATAAAAATGTGTAATAAAACCAAACAAGAATTACATCCAGTTTACATCATCTAAACTATATCTGGCTAAATTACCAACTATTAACAACAGTAATAGAGTAAATATTTTAATACAAAAATACTACTAGTTCCCATCAACTGATAGATTGATAGTAAGACGATAACATGCGATAGACTATTAGGGATTGGTTTCTCTTGACCAACTGATTCACCATATGATTAGAACAATTTAAGAATAGAATTATTAATTTAATAATGAATAATGTGACTTATAGTTATGTAAGTCCAGTTGCATAAAGTTTATTCCATATTTAAGAGTGTTACCTTGAAATAGTTCATAAATCTCTATGATAACTAATTAGTGTTTTACTTGTGACGGTGATTGTACTCAACATTTTGTGATACATTAACCGAATTACACTCTTCTTTCTAACGAAAATCACAATAAAATATGCACTGAATAGTTTAACAAAGCATAAATTACTTCTAAAGTTTCATTAAAAAGTGATTTTCTAAAAATTTTTTATATTTTATGGTATAACAGATTAGAAGTCTTAGAAAACTAAGAATTAATGAACGGTTATATTCATCTTAGTTTCAGACTAACCAAACTATACAACCTTCTACATAGTTCATCATAATAAATACATTTCATATCTTCATTAATGCATAGATTTGTAATCTACTTTCAAATGGAGCACAATGAAGATATAAATAGAAGTTAAGTAAGAAAGTGAAACAACAATTTATATGGGCTATTTTAAATTTACAATTGTGTTACATTCACAAAATGTCTAGCACTGAAACTGTGTCGTTTCAAAAAATAGTATTACATCAATAAAAATTTCTGTCTATGACTATTCATCATCATTTGTACAAACGACTTCATGACAAATATACTTCAAAATGAGCAACTTTAATTCACTTGTTGATTATGTAATGTCCCTAAAATAATCATGGGTATGTTAGTGTGAAGGTATGATACGAAATAATTTAAGTAGATGAATACTAACCTTGTGTCTAAGAGCATTAATGAGAATTGTACTGTAACTACGATCTGACTACGAGGATGCTAATTGGTTAGTGTTGTATCAAAGCGAACAACGCCAAAAATTAAAAGACAATCCAAAGTAGTTTATTAACCACAAACAAAGACTTTTGTATATCAGTGATACAAAATACATGGAACACTGAACTATGGGAGTTGTGGAAAGAAATTAAAGTAATAGGTCCACAGTAAAATTGCAGTAACTAGGGCAGGAAACTAGATATGACAACCAGGTATGAGTCTATAAAATGCTTGCAATTTAAACAATACAAATGCTTAAAAGATGCGACTTAGTAGTGAAGTGTTCTGATACCCCATAAAATGGACTCCAGAGGTTGAGACTCTTGATTTTTTGTCCTGTTATAACAGTTCCATTAGAATTGTAATAATTAAGCAAATATCATGCATTGATGGAAATTTGATAATCTTTTGTTTAATTCAATTTTGATATCACGAATTGATCTGAATCAGACAACCATTGATCACCTGGAAGCACTGGACAGCTGTTTCGTCCTAGTATGGGACTCCTCAGCAGTGCGCATCCACGACCCCGTCGGGGATCGAACCCAGGACCTTCTGGCTCCGCGCGCGAACGCTTTACCATTGGACCACTGAGTCGGCTCCCAACGGTTGATATTTCCAATTCAGTCAATTCATGATACATTGCGCGACTTCCTCCATGCCATCGGTGAGTTACTGCCTCACACCCGACACGGTTGAACTCTACTGGTCACGTCTTCACACTAGAACTCCAGGAATTACCTCAAGGAGCTAGTCACTAGTAAGCTCATGTTAATTACAATTAGGGGAGTTTGTAGAGATAGTTAACTGTAATCAATGGTTGTCTGATTCAGATCAATTCGTGATATCAAAATTGAATTAAACAGTTAACTATCTCTACAAACTCTCCTAATTGTAATTTTTTGTTTGCTACATAGTTTACGTGTAAAAATATTTTTAAGAAGCCGCTAATGATGAAGAGTTTCTCTAAAAGCATTTAATTTTCAGTGAGTTTATGTGAAACGACACAGAAAAACCTATCATAAACACTATATAGGTTTTATATCTTAGACATGGTTGTAAGTATTTGCTGATGATGAGTCTTAAAAAGAATAAAACTTGGATACATATCTTACTTCAAACTGCATCATGATTCTTTGAAGAATCAAAGAGTATGAGGAAAATATCCAGACCATAGTGATGAGACTTCTTGCACTTTTCACTAATTAGATTCTAGATAAATTTTAAACAATTCGTAAGCAAACATACAAACACACAGCCATTGAAAGACATTAATTAAAACAAATCTAAAACAAGAAAATGCTTTCGAGCAGGCCTCCATGTTTTGCCAGTTTTGGTAATGTATTCTATTCAAGAATTGATTACAATTCTTATAGTATAAATGGGAAAGGAACAATTATTACATACTGACAACATGAATGTATTATTGTTCATACACTATCCAATTAAAATAAAGGACAAGTGAAGTGATTGAATAAAATTATATCTAACAAAATGAGAACACTGAAGTGTTCACTAATGACTGACCTCAGAAGATAATTACCGAGTTCCATTTAGAGGACTTCATTAAGTGAGTTTAACTATTTCGAGTATAAACAAGTTGCTCACTAATAACACTGGAGGAATTTTGTACAATACTGTGAATTAACTGAAGTTTAAAATTCTAAACTTCAGATGCTAGCTCGGCAATTGAAACGATAACAATTCACTGTGAAAGCCGAATGCTCTGGATCCAATCCATGATTAAGTTATTGAACAGACTTTCCTGTGAAGTCCATTAAGTGAACAAAATAACTGTTCAGTTGTTCCTGATTTTCAATGGTTGTCAAATTAAGGTAAATTCATAAAATTTAACTTGTAATTCAATTAACACACTGAATAAAATTGAAATAAAGCTAACTAATATAATCAAATACGTACTGAACTATTTACATCAAAAAACACAACTACATGGATATCTTAAAGAAACCAAAATGATTTTGAAGGGATAATTACTAAGTTCAAATAAATGTATTCTTCACAGAATGACATCGGTTGAGTACTATTGACAGATTGTCGTGCCATATCACAAATTGATGAGAGTAGGCATTCTATTAGTGTACTTCAACTAGCCCACTGGTGTTGATGGTTACTCGTTGGTCGTAAAACTTGAGGGCTTTGAATTCGACACCTTATCAGTGTTGTGAGAGATCATTATTAAAGAGTCCAATACGAGGACACAACAATTTTCCCATTTTCTATGACTTTCACTGGTACCCAATCGAGATGGATAATTAACCAATACAACCGACTAAACTTGAATGAAATTTCAAGTAAGCTATTAACAATGTCAATAAATCTATACAACTAAAAGTTTGATAATATAAAAATTTTGATCATATTTTTTAAAACCAAAAAAGGAACAAAAATTATTTCTCAACTATCACCTTATTAAGGCAACAATTTTTCTGTTTTCTTTGTTTTAAAGAAAAAAGTTTAAAAAGAAATTAATTAGATCAAAAATTAAATTTTTCTTTTTTTATTAAAATTTCAAATTTGGCACAAACTACAAAAATTATAGAAGTCAAGTTTAAAAGTACAACATTTCAATGGATGAAAATAAAAAAAAGGTGAAAGAAAAGAAATTTGACAGTAGATAAGAAAAATTATAAAGAGAAGAGAAATAAACAACAGTATAATCTATCAGGATGAAACTGTTTTATCACAGTGGTAATTCTATCTGCTATCATAAATAATGAAAAAAAATGGAACAAATGAGTAGATATTGACTGTTTAAATTAAGGTCAATAAAATTAATAATTAGAGGTTGTTGTTTTTTAAAATAGTCTTATTTGGAACTTGTCGACCGAATGTACTTGTATCCTTGTGTTGATATTCACATTGGGACTCGAATTAAATTCGTCTCGTGCCAAATACCACAGCGCTCATTACTAGGCTACTGAGTTTAAACAACCGCACTTGTGCAACGGGTATGTATACATAATTAGAATATTTTTGGATCACTATATAGAGACAATCCGCTCAGAATGTAAATGTGATGAAAGAGGCTGATGATATTCAGTCCATGATAAATCAACGAGAAGATTCAAACATATTCTAATTATAAACTATGAATAGTTTCTTTCTAATTTCACAGACCAAGTAAAGGAAGTGAAACTGACTACTTGTTTATATGCTTATTGTTAAATTAAGGTGGTTTTTATGAAGGTTAATGATCAGTTTACCTGTTTATCACATAGTGACTTCAGTTGGGTGATAATAAAAACCAGGAAATATTGGATAACTATTTTCTTTTAAGTATAAAATTCTTCAGCACCTTACATACTAGGTTTCACCAAGAAATCAATTCTAGGACGAAACAGCCAGCTAATGTTCCCAGGTACCCAACTGAGATCAATCTGCGGAGGATATCAATAATATTATTATTGCCTGTTTTAAGAATTATTTACTTTAACGCAAAACATGACGAAACAGCTTTATGTAGTCAACATATGAAACACAGAGAGTAATGGACAGCCGATTCTTGCCATTATGAATCAAATATCCGATGCTTCCCGGTTTCAAATTCTTGTTAGAGATTACTCTACAACCAAGTGTTAGCCGAATATAGAGAACATCTATTCGACTTGGGGTAAATGCTAGTTGGAAGTTATATTTATTGAGTACCCTCAATCTCAAAGGAACTAGGAGGGGTGTTTTGTGGACTGAGACCCTGATTATCCGGCTCTACATTTCCCAGCCATTACTATCAAACTATTCTAGCTGTGCATGACTTTCTATAGGACTAGAATATCTATAATGACTGATCACTAAGTATCAAAAAATGTGACGTTTGATGACTGCTTTACATTGATGATCGAACTCTACAGATCAACTTGTAGTTCGCCCAATAGTTTAAGCTGCTTAACACAGCGTATGCACTGTATCATTAGTACTAAGTGGCTGGATGTACTTTTAGTCAGTATTTCTTGGTAGTTTACCTAAGTATTATGTTTTGCAGTAGAATACTAATAAAATAGAGTATATTTGGTCTTTGGTTACTACAATCGACACAGATTGAATTGATCACGATTCACATTTCTGGATAACAGATAACTAAATGATCCCAGTGAATTCTTAAAAGCATGATGCACAAGTCAATTTACAGTCAGTAAACGTATAGACATGAAATAAATTTACATAGAATGAAAATAGCCTATTATAGACAGTATCATCAGAATAAGGTGAATTAACATTTAAAGAATAAGTGAATAATTCACTTGTACTAGAAGTAATGCTGATGTTTTGGAAGATTATGAAAGTCTATCAATAAAACATTGTAGCCTATAGAACACAACAAAACCAGAGTTAAAGATGTGGTATGTCAAATTAATACAAAATGATTACATTTGATCACATTGAGTAGGTGACTCGATAGTATCGAGTACACTTCATTGGCGTATCATGCTCACCTACCAATAAGAAACTTTAAGCCACACCACATCAATTGTCTAATACTAATTAGTTACTTTGTTAAACTACTGTGAATAATAAGTACTACTTTATTCATATTATTGATCGTAATATACACTTTCAATATGATAAAATGTAGACCGCCATTCTGATTAAATCACCTAATCAACGACAAAATCGATCAGTGAAAAAATGGCGCCGAAAAAAATAAATTAAAAGAAGAATAAAAAAGGAGGTAAATCAAATTTTTAAAATAAATTTACGAAAAAACGTTTATGTAAATTAAAATAAACGCCGTGAATTTTTATTTAAAAGAAGATATAAGTAAATAAATTTTTGAATTTGGTATCGCAAATGAACCTTAAATAAACAACCAGTGCATACCAGATAGAATAGATGTTTGTTCTAATATTACATTCTTAAGTGGTACGCATCAACGACCCTACCAAAGAGTCGAGTGCAAGACCCTCAGAGTTCACACTGAACGCTTAATCAACAAACCTTCATGCCAACTGTTGATATTTTTGACTTCAACCTGTGTGTAACATATTTGAGTAACCGCATCCATTGCCATTGTCTGATAACTGTTTCACATTTGGTCTCTTTAAACTTCATTAGTTGAATCTTATCACTAGAACTGCATGAAATACCTCATTCAGTTAATCATTTATAAGCAAATATTCATTTTAATTGTATGTTGTGGAAATCGCTGAATTTCAACTTGGTGTCAAATATTTTTGTCAGTTAGACAATCGTTGAAAATCAAGATGCACTGGGCAGTCGTTTTGTCCAAGTGTCGAACTTCTCAAAAGTAAACCTTTATAACCTCACTAGGAATTTAAGTTAAAATTTAACAATCTCCAAAAGTTTCAATTACGACAAGTGAGTTTTGTTGAAATTAGATTGTCCATTTTTGTAATTACTACAATAAATTTATTAATCTAAACATATAAGCTTATTGAAGTAATATAATATTAAAGCTAGTATCTATTGCTACAGGTTATTACATAGAAGTTGTCAATAGTAACGAATATATCTATGTACATATTACACAGAAAGTACTTCATACACTTATAAAACAAAATCAATTCTTCAAATTCATATCTAAAAACAGAAATTTGTTCAATTGTCTTATTTTATAATATAAAATACTAATTTCATTTCAAGCACTGACTTGGAATTCTAAAGGCCACAGAAACAGAGGAAGACCCAAGAACACATTGCGTCGGGAATTGGAAACAGACATGAAGAAAATGAACAGCACTTGGGAAGAGCTAGAACGGAAAGCCCAGGACAGAGTTGGCTGGAGAATGCTGGTGGGCGGTCTATGCTCCACTTGGAGTAACAGGCATTGATTGATTGATTGAATCTCATTTCAACACGAAAATGTATACGCATAATATCCACTAACTAAACACTAAGTTTTCTCACACTGAACATCTGATTTATGTTAGTATGGTGATTTTTAAGAAGGAGTTAGTGTATATAAAACTTGTGACAAAGTTCAAGTGTTGAATATGTTGCAATTGTTGTTGTCTAATATTATCAACAGACTAAAGTTTGGAATATTATATTAACATAGTAGTAGTCTGAAGGTGAAGTATTCACTGCAAAATATGGAGATCATAGAAAATGTACATGACCATTCTTAAGAAATCCCATTTTGAGATGAAATAAGTGTCCAAAACTCCTTGATTTTTAGTGGTTGTTTCATGGACACCACTCCGTAATATAAATTATGCAAATTAGTGTTAGTAATGATGGTAACGAAAACTGAGAGTACACTGGAACCCATGATAGAAAACTTCGTTTCCATCCAATTTAAGTATAGTATCACTTGACAGTCATGTTTGTTGATACCTAAATGTCTGAGATGGGTGTAAGCACAATACTTATAACCAACCAGTTTAGTTCTTCATGAAAAATCAGGATTTAACATAAAAGTACTCTTGCATAGCACCTTAACAGTTCTAACTGATTTTATATGGGATTGTAATTTAAAGCAGATAATAGTTGTTGTATAACTTTGTTAAAGATCTACTCGGTTGAGTATCACTGAAAACCAAGAAACACTAAATAGATGTTTCGTCGTAGTGTGGGATTCTATATTAGTGTGTACCCTGAGTTTTGACATGGGATCGAACCCAGGAAATTTAGGTCTCATGTCAAACGCTTAGGCAATTTTGTTAATGGTTCAGCTGGTATCTATAATGGCATAATTCTTACTTTCATCAATTTATGATATAGATCGATGTTCAGTCATTGCCGTTGGTGATAACTGTTTTACTCGCAATATGACTGGACTCCAGAACTTCAATAAAATATTGACATTCGTCACTAGTGAAATAAATAGTTAAAGTAAATACCTATGTCCACAAAACTACCTAAACTCAACTGTAAATATTGATCATATTTAAAACAAAGATTAAATTATTTACATTAAAATATGGTTGTATTGTACAAATATATATTGTTGCTATGCCAACAGTGGGATTTATAATATCCAAGATAGAAATTATCAAACAATCAGGATTAAATTTAAGTCGGCTTGTGGCTGGCAAGTGGAATCCAGGACGCGTTTCGTCCTATTTGGGACTCATCGACTGGATGTGCCTGCATCCTAATATTGATGCTCACAGTGGGATTCAAACTCAGTCCGTTTCGTGTCTAACGCCATGGCGTTACCACTAGACTACTGAATCCAGACAGTCACACTTGTGCAACAGGCGCATTGCTATTAGGATTAATCCCACTGTGAACATCAACACTAAGATGCAGGTATATCCAGCCGATGGGATCCAAATAGGACGAAATGCGCGTCCTGGATTTCACTTGCCAGTCAAAATCCAACTTAATACTTATGGATGACCGATATATCGACGCAATCCGCCCAGGATGCACATATGGCAACAGAGACTGGCCAGCTTCAGTCTATAACAAATCAACAGGAATATACAAGTTCATCCTACTAATCTGGATTAAAATTCACTAGTTTCACAGTGTATTTCAAATAGAATAATTATTTGTTAATGAGTTATTCATTTTATATGTTCTGTTCAAAATTTACTTGAAATCATGTTATTATAGTGATCCTTGAACATTATCAGCAACTGCTGGGAAATAAGTATTAACAATTCAATTTTCAATATCATATTGTTAAATGAATAATGTTTAAGTCCTCTTATTTTACTAATGATATTCAGCAGGAGATTTATTATGTATTCAAAATGACATTTTATCATTTTTCATGATGAATTCAATATATGGCTAGACAACTTTTGAGAATCTAATTGCAATAGATGATTGTTTCATTCTAAGACGACTTATATTGCTCACCTATATCAGAAGCAAAGATTGAATTCTAGATCTATAAGCTTTGCGGTACATTTTTTTTCTACGTACTGCATTAATTCTATCCAACATAAAACATAACAGCTATTAAATATAAATAAATGTGCCCATATATATATATATATATTTCCTTAAGATAAGGATAGTATACTTAATTACACAGTTGTCGTTCTTCATAGCGGCAGTTTTAAAGATAAAAAAACATTTTCATTTGTTAAAAATACGCATCATTCACTTTAATTCTAAATAAATAAAAAAAATGCCGTGAAACTATTCTGTACTCATATTGTCATAAGGAATTCTTTATCTATCGTTTTATTGGTTACATTTCGGCAACCACATATCAGATAAACGATTACATTAACACTACTGATTGAATGTTATGATTAATTGCCGATTAGATACGATAAATTAATACACTACACTATTAATAAATTTATTGATTTCTAATTAGAACATCATGTATTGTTCTCATTAGTGCGTAGTAACTATAAGAAGCAAACAAAGTAATATTCATTCGACAGTCTAAGTTAAGTTGTAACTTATTTAATCCATAGTCAACCATTCAATAACAGTTTTCCTGTCAACTATATGTATCTCGAAATTAATATGTAAAAACTATAAATTCCAAAATTATCAAACTTTAATAACTTCATACAAACAGTAAACTGTATGAACAATAAGATATGAGATCATTTTGTCAGCTCCTTAGTATTTTGTTTTTTTCACGTTTTTCCAAGTACTCCACTCTCACCAATTTAAATCATAATCTCAGTGACCAATAAAGCACGTACTTATAGAAATATAAAATTATCAATTCGTAATAACTATTCTCTCTTTTGTTTCATATGTCTGTTTGAGACAATGAGGCTAATAATATTCTAATGAAGATAATTGTTGATGAAAGATTGTTAATGAAAACAGACGAGTATGAAAAAGTCGCCATTTTATAATATACAACAACTTTGAAATCTAAAGTTAGATGGTAGACAATTTGTGTTGCGGAGAGAAACAAAGAATCAACCGTAACAACAAATCATATAGATGAGTAGTTTTCAGACAACCTATAAATAAAAAGATTTGTCATGTCACATTCATAGAATGATTTTGATAATAAGAATAGTTTATTTAAAGTAGTCCTTCAAATAAAACCAACTAGGATGATTTATCAGTCTACATTCAGCACAATTTATGACCAGCAGATCATAGCGTGAAGTTTCATAAATAATAATCCATAGTTAACTATTCTTTATAAGTTTAAAGATTGTTGTCAGTAGAAGCTGTAAAACAGTTACGAAAGATATTTTTTATCAAAGTATCTTAGAAGACTTTACTGCAATCAATATATTTAACTTGTTTAAATGATTCATTTGAATATTTTGTTCCCGTATATGATTAAAAAACCTACCACTAGTTACTGGGTAGAGAAATAAACATACGTTGTAAAACCCTATTTGTTTACCTCACTTGTTGCTTAGGCGAGACATCCGACCACTGACTAGAGGATGTGTTTACTGCGCAGCGGTTCGATCCGTTTTACTTTATGGAGGTGAAACATGGCCATTAAGGATAGAGGATATTCGTAGGCTCCTAGTATTCGATCATAGATGTCCCCGAAGCATTGCTTGTGTTTTCCGGGACTACCGAGTAAGCAATACGTGGGTTAGGAATAGAGTACTAGGTAAGTATAGTAAATCTGTTGATGGAGTAGTAAATCTTCACCAGCTGAGGTGGGTGGACATATGTTGCTTATATCTGACCACCGCCTACCTCGACGAGCAATGCTATCTGGCGTAGGAGTAGGCTGGAAGAAAGCTAGGGACGGCCAAACCAAAACATGGCACCAGTCCATGAAGTCATTGACAGTTGGGCTGAACCATGTTAATGGGTGCAGACTACCTAGTTGGGGTTTGCGTGATGAACGTCACAAATAATTAGAGGCTTTGGGTGATATGGCTCAAAATCGTTGGCAGCGGTGCAGGTGAATCCACTTCTTGTCTTGCTCCAAATTCTAAGTTTCTGAACTTATTATAATTTTCTTTTAACTGAATCATATTTTCTTAAATCTTATCTTCGATCTCTATTCATTTCCATTAATGCCAACTTTGTTACTACCTCCCCTACTCTGGGATTTGATTTGATAATTTAATCTCTATCTGCTAATTTCAGTATGACAACTTGAACTGATGTGCACATGTACAAAGTCCTACGTTGTAACTGACTGACTGACTGACCTATTTGTTTATCGAAGGTATACGTTAAATAGTTCCTGATAGAGTAGTTTAATTACTTAAAATGCATTTTTTATTAGAAGATTCAAATCAAAGAACTTATACTGATTTAACTAGGATTAAAGTAAATATTTTAGACTAAATTTTTATTTTTTTTCATTAATTTGAAATGGCGGACAGAAACAAATGAATAAAAAGACAACAGACAAATCGATATGGGTTATGGTGAAAGCAAAGAAGTAATTCATTTTTCTCTCTCTGTCTCTCTTGCACACATGCTATCTTCTACAATAGGCTCTATATTTCAAACTAGAATTAGGCAATATACAAAGAAAGTTGAAAAAACTAAATATTCAATGTTCAATAAAGAACGGTGATCACAGCAACTTAGAGTCGCATACAGTATTTACGTATGTATGGATGCATGTATGTATGTGTGGATATCTACACTTATATTATGTGTTTATCAATTCATGTTTCAATCTTTTATCATCGCAAATAATTTTCAATTCAATTGATGATATCCTTCTGTAACGTAGTAAAATTTAAAACATAGTATGAAGATCAACTTCTTTTGTTTAAATTACTTCTACCATGTCAACTATAGTGAATTGTATTGAAACAATGTTTTTTTAAAGATTACTCTACATTTGCACTAAAATATAATCATAGTTTAACGTTGTGAGCACACTTGACTTGCATTAACTTTTAGTTTCTACAGTGAACATTGACTATAACGTTAGATAATTTAAGTTGATTATGCAATAATATACACAACAATCTTTTATTTGGCCAATAACAATGTTTGTTATTATCTTTTAGCTGAAAAAATTAAGCATATCACTATTTTTAAATATGTTATACTTAGTTATAGAAAGAAAGGGGTGTTCATTGCTTCCTGGCTTTCAGTGGTATTCAGTCAACACTGTTGTTTGATGAATACAAACAATCAAAATTGGTACATCAATGAGATATCTATAACTACTTCAAGCTGTATTAATTAGTGCGGATAAAATACTACTTATCTACCATAAAACGATCCTCCGGATTTGGATTTCACTCTAGTTGACTATAATTAGCGAAACGTACTTGAGTAAACAATGCCAAGTTGGTGGATTCGAACCTAAATCATAAAGTGTTTACTTACTATACAGGTCAAGAGGCCAGAACTATGCATACAGAAGAAGTACGTTTAACCCCTTCTCCTGCCATGGTCGACGCAGGGTCCATTAAACCAATCCCCATCTTAATCATACGACTATCTAATTTGAATAATGCGTATTATCTTTCCCTCTTCATGTGCAATTCTATAATTTAAGTCTACCCTATCCAAATATGCATATTACTTATTATTATTATTACTATTATTATTATTGTTATTAATCAAGGTACACAGAATGAATTTGAATATCACTCAATCTTCTTTCTTAATTTTATTGACTTTACAACAATTTAAGACCGATCAAATGAACTAATTATAGTTTTTTGTATTATTGTTCTAGTTATTATTTGACGTATGTTGATTATCACTAACTCCATTTTGAGATCGCTTACCTATTCAGTTACATTTTAATTAAGATTCAGTCTTTGTCTACAAACACTTGATTTATTTGTATTTTGACACCACCCCATCTCCTATGTCATCCATATACACAGTGATACCTGTATGTATTTGATTAATAATTCTGTAGTTTATTTCAATTGTCGTTTACGTTTCACAAGTTACATACTTACGGCCGTTGCTCCTCACTGATGATTATTTCAACATTAACATTCGTATTTTACAAATAATCTGAAGCGACAAAATTTATGTCGTAAGTATTCCATATGATATTTATTATCTTCTCAGATACACCATAGCATCGAAAGCTACAATTTGTCTAGCTGCATTTCAACTATTCACTGTGTTCCATGCTTGCCGTGTGACGTTGAGGTTTTCATAATTCAGTCACTTACCAAAAGAAAGAGAAAGGGAGATAGTAAGCAGCTTCATGCTGATCTGAGTCAGAAAATGTTATATAAGGAGATTTAAGAAAAGTAACTAACTTTCTGGACTGTTTTTCAGAAGACTACTTCATTTGTTCTTAGTATGTGTGCATCTATTATTTTCTTTCTATTATTGTTATGTTCCCATAGCTCTAACCTCCCACTAGACTTATGAACTGTGTCATATTTTTTGTCATCCAGATACTGTGATTAGTTAACTATGTATATGTAACCTAATCATTATTGTTTTCGTTTGTATAGTGTTATTCTACTTATTAGTGCACTTCGTGGTCGGGTTTTGTATGTATATAACTGAATGAGTAAAATATAACTAGACTATCTGGTGGTTGGCTCACTTGTCTCGTCATTTTCATTCAGCCCTTGGGAAGTAGTTGTCAAAGGAAAGACGTATACTCGTAGTGATTAGTCCTACCGAAGTCACTGTTTTTCCATATATCGAGATTGGCAGTATTTACTAAGGTATACCAGACACCCCTTGCTAATAGGGTATGCTTGGATAGCTGTTTTGTCCTAGTATGGGTACTAATTGCAATATCAGCTTACTATTCACTAACTTCTGGAGATAGTTCCCCCAATTCTAGTTAGAAAATGTGACCAGTATATTCCAATCACTTAGCGTATGAGGCAGTTATTTTTCGATAACATCAGACAAAGTCGAGCAACCATATCGTAAATTGACTAAAGTTAGGAAAATCATTTCGTTAGAAGCCAGACCACCGATCTAGTGGTTAAGCGTTATGAGTGAAGCTTGAGGGTTCTGGGCTCGATTCCCTTGTTCAAGGCAATTAGTGTGTACTGCTGAAGGGTGTTATACTAGAACAAAATGGCTGTCCAATGCTTCTTGGTTTTCAGTGGTTGTCTAACTTACACCATTTCTTGATTTCAATTCTAGCAGTCTCCTTCACACTGAATTACAATTGAAACTTACATTATCATACAATTGTGGCCGATGTCTATTGGAAAACAGTAGTACTGAATAAGTTTTCATTTTACTGTAACATTATATAATGGCTGCTCAACTACACATATTAACCAAAGCTGACATTACAAACTCAGTGATTAATAAGAACCTACCTAAGTCATGAATGCCCATTGCTAAGAGTTCCATACAAGTACAAAATATTTTTCCAATCCTTCGAAGTTTCAATAAAATGTGTAGAGATTATGAGACTTTCAGGTAAGTTACTAAACTTAATAATCTCCATATGTCCCATAAACCAATTTTCATGCCTTTAATGTAACGTTGTACACTGTTTTATATCGCTACATTAATAGTATATATTTTTTATTAAGAACAGAGGAAAATATGTGACCTAACCACTAGTTTAAAAGACATCAACGTTCTTTGTGGGTTTATGAGGGGGGGGGGGTGGATGTTTTTATTTTGAAGTCTAATGCCATAGCTCAATATATAATAAGTTTATACATCTATAACCATGTATATATGTCCACTTATTTGATTGCTTTTATTTCTAAATACTTTACAGGTAATTAGTTGTAATCGACAAGTATGCACATTACAAATTACTGATACTACTGGTAGTCATCAGTTTCCAGCTATGCAACGATTAAGTATTACAAAAGCACATGCATTTATTCTTGTTTATTCTATAACTAATAAAGCATCTTTTGATGAATTACAACCATTATACACAGAATTAACATTAATTAAAATGGATGAATTATCAAAAGTACCAATTATGTTAGTTGGTAATAAAATTGATGAAAATGATAATCGTGAAGTAAGTCAAACACATGGTAAAACATTAGCACAAAAATGGAAATGTGGTTTTATGGAAACATCAGCTAAATTAAATTTGAATGTAAAAGAAGTTTTTCAAGAATTATTGAAAATGGAAACACGACGTAATATGACATTAGTTGGTGATATTAAAACACGTTCACGTTTTACATCATTTTTTAAACGTCGTCCTAATGAATTACAATCTAATAATACAATTGGTATTGTTAATTCTAGTATTACTAATAATAATAATAACAATATTAATTGTTCTACATCACTTATTGATGCATTAGATATGCCTAAACATATAAATACAACACAAGAACAACCAATTGCTACAACATCAAAAGATAAGAAAACTTCATCAAAATTAAAAAAATTTTTAAGTATAAAAATTAATTCAGATACTACTGATACTATTAAAAATGATATAAATGGTAATATTACTTAAACTTAATATTATTTGTATCCAATCATTCTGTTAGTAACAAAAAGAAAAAGAAATAAAACTAAAAAAAACAAAAGAAGAAAATAAAGTTAACTATATATTCTTTGTATCTAGGTCAATTACAGATTATTTATTTATTCATTCATTGATTAAAATAGATTATTTAACAAAAATAAAAGAAAAATTATTTTCATTCATTCATTGAAATAAACTAAAGTGTTTGCATTTATTTGCTTTCAAATTTGTACATTGTATTTTTTTTTATCTGCCAAAAATTTCATTTTCTCTTCTTTTTTTTTCTTTTTTCAAGTTTAAAAATATTCTCATTGTAATTTGGTGTATTCTCATATTTATTACTGATAGTTATGTTTATAGTAGAATGTAAACTGTTTTTATAAATTTCGTATAATGGCGCCAAATCTATTTGAGATAATAAAATAAATGCACATGTATTGAAAATTGAAATTTGAAATTATGAAAAAACTAATTGAAAAAAAAAAGCAAATAACAGGAATAAGAATAATATATACTTATAGAGATGGATATCATTACTATGAATAGATTTGATAAGCTCCAGTAAATTGATAGTTAGCTAGGTTGCTTATAGAAATAATTAGTATATTTATAATATCCTAAAAGGTACTGGAACAATATAGAATTTAAGTAGTATTCAATACTACCAGAACTCTTTGAGCAGTTCCAGTTAAAATAAAATATAGACTCAGTTTAACATTATACTAAACTATGTTTACATGTTACATAATGACGATTGTTATGCTAAATGTAATCACAATTCTTCCCCAGAAATTTTTATTTGTGTCACATAACATCAAAGTTACACAAAATAACGTCGTAACTAAGTTGTTAAAATCGAAAACTTATAAACTATATTACCAATTCGCTCTATTTATAACCATAAAGTCTACATGAAATATATTTAGATTGGACAAAAACTTCTTTCGACTTATAGACAAAGACGGGTAGCTGAAGCTTTTTAATTAATTTAATTAACAGAAACGAATAAGTTACTACTCACTAAACATGAATAGTCTGTCCAATCAGCCACAATCAAATCGAATCGCACACACATACAAATTATGTCTATATTCTCACATCATACATCACATTTTGTATACCCACTGAGTGTTTATTAACACACACAAATATGATTCTGAATCCTCTTGACCAAAATTAAGTGATTTCAACCTGTTTCTAGTTATATTAAATACCATGTTTTATTCCTCTGTATCATGTAAACTAGGATTAAATTAATTCAATTTATTTAATTGCTTGAATTCATTACAAGACGATGTTAGGTAGCGAAAAAACCAAGGAGCACTGAGTAATTGTTTTGCCCTTGCATAGGAATCTTCGACAATGCCCATCTTCGATTCTGACAAAGGAATCAAATTTATGGCATTCAGGTTAATAAATACCTAACTCTTTACACAACTAATACCCTACTAACATCAATCAATGATAAATTTAATCGACAAAATCTAGTACTATTTCCACATAATCACTTTAATTAATGTATTTGTTAATTGTCTAGGAGTTTGTTGGATACTGTTAGGTAATTTTATCGTCTGTTACAGACAGATCGCCGCTGCGCAGTTATTTCGTCTTAGTATGAGACTTTATAGCAGTTCACACTCGATTCCACTAGGGAATCGAAACCGATGCTTTCATGCCTCGTGACGAATTCGCAACCATTAGCTCAGTGAACCGACACTAAGCAGGTAGTAGTTTTAAATTGAGTCTGTTTGTAAAACAATGCGCAAACTCATCCATTGTCACCAGTATTCAAAGGTGGACACCATCCCATGAATTAAACGTTCGCAGCGAGACTTGAAGTTCTTCTACTTAATACCATGGTGAGAATCGAGCCTGCCCGATGCCGTGAAGTCGCATACTAAGACAAAACAAAGTTTAATATTTCATGGTTTTCTATAGTACACAACAGTGATCAATATTGGACAAGCAACAAAAATGTTTAATTAGTTTCTGAAGTAGGGGCTTACACTAAGTCACAGAAGGTTAAACATTTCGAGTCTTTACTTACTAAATTGTCGTCAATGTAGTATTTACCTCTACAAACATTAATGGAAAACTGCGATTGATACAATGATATCAATTGTTTGTATTTGTCAAAGACTGATCTTGGTTAGGTATCACTGAAAACCGATAATCGTTTATTCCATAACAATCATTCTGGTTATGCGGAAGTTTTCTCACATACCCCCTCTCCCCCACATTAAATCAGAAATTCTAACATTTATCTTACCTTCTAATGTTATTTTATTCAAAATAAAATTATTCGTTTCAATAAGGTATATGAACCACTTATTTCAAATGACGTGCTGCTCTTTTTAGCGATGGCCACCATTACTCGTGATGGCGGTATTATTGGATCCAGTTCAAGTAATTCGTGGGTGCTGAAACTCAGGACTAGCTGGATTAGCCTTGAAAAGCCGTTACAGATCTCTGGTATAGTAGAATTTAATATGACTGATTTTGTGCACATTTCTTTCTGCAAACAAACTGATCCTACATGATACAATAACTACGCGATACAAAATGTTCTCATAGTCTGAACTTTCAGGTAAATAATCAGTTCACTATACTGTTAAAAATTTAGCTGACTTTTCACTAGGTGAAGCGTTTACATACCATGTTAATGGTGATAGGGATTTTCTATTATTATTATTTTCTACTATGTACAAAGGATCAGTTTACTTCAGCCAATCAATTCCTGACTTTGTTGGTTTGGACGACGCGTATAATGTTCACAATGACAACCTCTTATATAGAACAGGGTTAATCTATGTCAGTTTGATGAGCAAATCGATTTCATTAGCATACAACAAACTAACAGTTTTTCATTTGATTTAAAATTTATTTTAATTCACCATAACTATGAAAATTATCCGAATTATCCATGAATTTGTTACGGATGATGCAATCCACTTTAGGTTTCCTCAAAATTTAGTTTATAAGTCTTTGACTACCGATTTCTCTCCAGGATCACTGGAAATTACATATCACTGGGTTCGATAGAATACTGCAACTGTAGAAAGTAAACTACTTTCATTTTATATTATATTTGCCTTTCTCTGTTTGCCTATGAGAAGTGTCTATTGGAAAATTTTAGTCACCGTGGTTAGTTACAATTTATTACTTAATTCATATAATAACGTTTATTAACTTGATAGAGGTTGTGTAGTATTGAGTTCACATATGTACTAATCGGTGCTTTGCAATATTTTGCCCCCCCCTCCACCTTACATTACTTTCTCCCAGTTTTGAGTGAAATCATGTTTTGGGTGGAATTTTTAAATCCTATTGTAAACACTAACAATAAGTCAATTGGATTTGTCACAGATTGATGTTGGTAGAGTAGCAATGAAAACTAAGGAGCACTGGACAACTGTTTAGTCCTAGTATTGGAAATTTCAATAGCGCGTACCATTGATTCCTCATTGGCAGTCGAATTTTACTGTCTCCATATGACGAATCCAATCTACTAAACTTAGTACCAATCTCTACAAAACCACCGCAGCTCAATCATCGTGGAAGTCGACATGTTTAATTTATACATACGTTCTGCTTATACTTCAAACTACTCAACTGTCCCTAAGTATCGGCCTAAGGTTTAACTTCTTAATGTACTCAATGGCATTTGACAGGAGATATACATAGTAACATATGTACATACATCAACACATACATATCACCGTCTCATTACACGCATACACTCATATTTTTATATCAGATATCTGATTACACTGTTGACCAAATGCAATGGTTGATTGACCCTTATGCATAACTTTAACAGTTTGAAATTTAATTAATTTACCCTGAAGAAGCCTGGGTCAGATTGCCAGGTGAAACGTTGGAATCCTTAAATTTAAGTCACTGAGATTATTTCAAGTATATTTCATATCTCCAATGTCTTCTCCTTACTTGGCGCCCAATTTTTGTCATCATCCTGACAAATTTTCATGCAAACTTCGTACATCTGTTACTCTTTACAAATCCTCAGGAGACCATGAACTCATTTCATTTTGTGTTTTCCTATCAGTGGCATACAACTGATGTAGTTCAATATATTACATAAATGGCATGTCACTTTAATCAAGGAAATTGTGCACGGAGGCATGATTTATTTGTTTACAATAATCGACAAACAACATGACCATAGAGATTAAAAGATTAAACGTGACTTATGTTCAAAATATAATCGATCTCCAACTACCTTAGTAACAACAGCAACAACAATGGAATAATCACTACAAATATCTAGAAAAACACTGAAAATTTTTCATTTGAATTTTGGCTGACTTTAAGTTCACTGATCCAGATGACAAAGTGTTGTAACCATGCTAATGATTGACTAGACGCAGCTAGCCGATGGAACTTGCACTTTAACTACGACCTGTTAGCCTTTGGAAAGGGTGATTGGTTGCACTATTGCTTGAGGGACCAAAGCCCAACTCGGAGGCATGCACAGAGAGAACAAGCGTAAAAGAGTGAGAGCTAAGGCCGAACAACTTATTGAATAGAAAACAATGGCTTTTATAAATCTTTTGCTGGACCACATAGACGTAGAAATTACAAAATACATTAAGGACTGGACCACAGGGCTTATCTATAAGGACCCCTAACCGGGGAAAGAAAACAGCTATGACAGCAGTTAATGCGTATTTACAGAGCTGACAACTTAAGCAACACAAATAGCATAGTTACTAAATGTTCAATAAATGGAGTGTGACATCGGGAGTCCAGATATCGCAAACAGTAGACGCTGCAGATTGTAATTTCGATTTCTTGCCCCAATGTAACATAAATCAATTTAACTCGTTATGTTAACTGCCATCAGATTTCATAATTCCTTTGAGCATCTGATGTCACAGATATTAGGAAATTGTCAATACGAAATAAAAAATCAGAGCTCACTTAAGTTCGATCGAGTTCTCCATCAATAAAAGTATTCATTAGCATGTATCCAATCCTAACAAACAGCAAGGTGCCCAGTTCAGACAACCACACATATTCAACGAATACATATATTTAATTTATCTAGACTCAGCATCTCACCAACAAATGCACTGCCGCCTGGCACAAATGGATTGAGTTCGAGTTCAGTTACAGTCATCAACACTTAGACTGTGATATAAGTAGCTGATTGGTCTCAAATAGAATAAAACGCTCTCCCTAAATTCTACTTATTATTCTCAATCCAATTTTAATTCCAATTATTATTTCTAGATCGTAATCAAGTAAAGAGAGTCTAATAAGTGAATGATACTAAATTATTCTGCTATGACAATCATTTTCGTTTTATTCAAGTATAAAACTGAAACAAAACGTCTTGTAATAATGTATACTCAGATTAATAAAACCATATGCTAAGGAATATGGGATGTTGGTATTGTTGAATATTATTTGGTCAGACTGAATTCCATAACTGGCCGACATTGGTTCCGAATTCGACTGAGTAAAGAGTATGTATTGATGTTGGAAGTCAATATCGTCGAGAAGTATTATTTTATCTACTGTGTATATAATGTATTGTATTCTTTTCGACTTTGTAGAACCATACTGTCAGTATAAATTGTATCGTAATAGTATGTCTTTCATATGTAATTAGGATAAGCTTGTATTTTCCCGTTGATTTGTAATGGACTGAAACTGGTCAGTCTCTGTTGCCATATGTGCATCCTGAGCTGATTGTCTCGATATAGCGTTATTACACAAGTTATATATTGAAGTTGGATTGTGACTGGCAAGCGGAATCCAGGACGCGCGTTTCGTCCTGTTTGGGACTCATCGGCTAGATGTATATGCATCCCGGTGTTGATGTTCACACTGGGATTCAAACTCAGTCCGCTTCGTGCTAAATGTCACCGCTTTCACCACTAGATCACTGTGTCCCAAATAGGACGAAACGCACGTCCTGGATTCCGCTTGCCAGTCACAATCCAAGCTAAATAGTGTTTAACAATTATTATAATTCGGTCATCTTTATACTGCAATCAATGTCTAATTCAGAATTCTATTTCTTTTGAGTTTTGCTGAAAAGAAGGCATGGTTCATTAAAAATATCAATTTACCGAAAACAAAATTGTAATGGACAGTATTTGAAATTCCAAAGTTAACTTTCTTTGAATAGAAGAATTGGCTTGATTCATTTACTAGTATTAAGAGCCTGACGAATCTGCACCAACAAAACCGTTTAGTCTGAACTGAGAAAATTGTGACTGATGCTTATTAGTAATTCTTATCCCCCCCCTCGATGTTCATAGAAAAAAACCTGAGGCCAAAAATGCCTCGTAAAAGAAGACCGATAAATCAAAAGAAATACTTTCTAATGCATATTATATTTCAGGAGAATACTATTATTGAGAAGTAACTCTCGAAAACCGTTCAACGAATGTCCTATGCCGCCCAACTTAGTATCGCCTTTTTCCAGTACGACTTTGGTTCATGATCATGTTAAGGACAAGTCACCACTCTCAATTCTTTCTTAAATATTAGTTATCTGTTTTTATTATTCAATTATTCTTATATTTATCTTCCTCAAATAGACAATTATTATAGTTCCGTCTATCAAGGAAGTTGTCAACAGTTACTTAGATTATTACGTGACTTATTTCTGTTTTCTTATTTTTATCAATATTTCATAACTCTTAATCGAAACTTGAATCCATTTTGATTCCTTTTCAAGTGATTTTGACAAATTGTTTCCTTGATGTAATACTTCTATTTTAGTATAGACTATTAAGTGTGTAATTTCTCTATATATGCAATTGTACAACTAGTGTAAATGATATCCTCAAAGAGAAAAGTTTCCTCTCACATTATTCTGCATTCTATATATTTATGTTTCAGTAAGATAAAAACAACCGTTCACAACCTAGAGTTCACTTAAATCATTAAAACGAACTATAGGTATACATATTCTGTATTAGAAAAATATTGAAGAGATTTTGAGGTTGACATGGAGATGTGAATCAATAGAAAGGCTACAACCGCGTAAGAATTAAAATGTCATTAATACAGGCGATCTACTGTGCAGATAATAATCAGTTGTCATTTTAAAATTTGGTCACATAACTTTTTTTTAAGTGCCAACTTTTTAATACTTCTTAATGGAAATCTGCTCAGTTAGGCACTGTTTCTGCTGTTACATAAAATTTGTTGTTTGTCTTCAAAGTTTTGTAGTCATACTCTTCGCAATTTTCCAGGATTTTCTTTTAATTGGTCTATAAATAAATGATTTTGTTAATAATTCAATTTTTGCGCAGTTGATGTTGTTCTTTTGGGTGACATCCACATATTGACCTCAAATTTCATCAAAGTATGTGCACCAGTTCTTCTTTTAAATGATTACAGTTAGTTCTAAAGGTGTATGAGAAACTGTGAAATAAAAATGGATCTGTATAATTCCGCTACGATTGTTGCTAATGCCATGCACTTATTGATAAAGGGAAGAAGTTGTGTTTGTTTATTATCTGTCTATTATCTGCCTATTGAAATGTTTCAACGGGTAACGGAGAATGCCCATCATGTCATTCAGAAAGAAATAAAAAAGTCGAGAGAAAATTTTCGTCCAGACTATATCATTTACTGAAGTTGTTATTTTTACAAAATATTTTCCTATTGGAAAATTAAGGGGAACTACATAATGAGTTATTAAGAAATTTCAGGTATCAAAAGAATCAGAAGAGTGTTACGTAACTATCCAAATGCTGAACAAATCGAAAGAATAAACGATAAATGTCCACTTGATTTAGATTAACCAAACACATTCCGAAGATAGTTTGAATTACGAGAAAGAAAAGGTATGTCGAACTGATTACAAAGTATGAGGAATTTACGCAAACATCGAGACAGATCAAAAGTAATAAGACATAAATGAAAAGGTATCAAGGCCAGGGTAAATTTAGGGATCGCATGTGCTATTTCTGCACGTAAAGATCAGACTTCAATCGCCGATTCTCCAAGGTGTCAACAATACATAAGTGGTTCATCCTTTGACCTCAATCATTTAATAATATAGATATTACTGAAGGGCCATTCCAAGGGGAACAAGGTAGCCAATAAGGCTCGGTTTCTAGGTTACATCAAGATGATTATTTGCTACAAAATATAAATCATGTAAAATAACAAAATACATACGAGATGTAGTATTTGGATTCAAATGATTTCGTAATATGGTAGTACGGTTGACAATAGGCTGATATCATACACAGAAATTAAAAATCTACTATGAATACATCATTTAATCAGTATCGCTATAGAAAATACTACATATTCATTGCAGAAGGTGTATGAGACAGACGATAAGATTGTAACATATCCAAGTGAAATGATTCTCATAACTTACATTTTACAAACATTACTCGTTATTATGTGTAGATGACATATTTGACTTACAGAAAGCCTATCAGAGTAGATAGAACAACTTGATTCTGTTTATTCAGCAGTATACACTGATGTTTACGAAAAACACACGTATTATGTAAGACTTAGAGTGATATAACAAGGGAGACATAAAATATGATTAGTATTCTCATTCTAATGATCATTTTGTTTATCCTGTATTTAAAATCATGCATTATCTCAAATAGAAGCAGGCTAAACGAATTTGACAGCTAAATAATTTAATGATTAAGTCAATAGTTTTGTTGTGTTTTTTTTACAAATGATTAACATAATACGATGATAAATAAGGTCCTGTGAATACTACCTAAAAACAAATAATCCCCTTCCTCCCCTCCCATTAAATTTGTTGTTTTTATTCGTCACTGATTTCTTTCTAATGGATAATACTGGAAACCAGGGGATACTCGATGGCTGTTTCTTTCTAATATTAAACTCCTTACTAGTGTCCAAACTCAATCTCACCAAGGAAACAAATCCAGGATTTTAAGATCTTGGAGTAAACGCCCTACTACTAGCTCTCCTAGGCTAACATCCAACGGCACAATTTCAATTTCAGTTTCTTTGTATTGAATCAGTCTAAAGAAATATGTACTGGTATATATCATTCTAAATTTTCTGTTTCTCTAATACAATTAATATGTGATCTTCAAATAATAAAACTGAATGAACTTAAAGCAGCTGGGAATTCTATCATTGCACCCCAGTCAAGTAGTGCGGAAATTTGAGCCTTCATTGTGAGACATAAAAGTCCTTTGTTCAAGTCTCTGGCAGAATCAACAGCGTCTACTAATGAGAAGTCTCACACTAGGACGAAACATCTGTCCAGTGCTCCCATATAATTAGTTTCAAGTAAACATGACAAATCATGTCAATCTGAAAAATAAGTTCAATTGTTGGTATAAAGGAACATCAGCAGTTAATTCAAACTACTTATTCGTAGTTTATAATTCTACAACAGTATGTACATGCAATTCATATGGGTTTGAATCTGTGGCATGTATGTGATGTAATAAGCTTTATAACATTCTCTAATGTTTAGTTGGATAACAAGAACAGCAACTAATATAATCAATCCTTTTATACTATAAACTTGATACAATATTATCATATTACTGTCAGCTGAACTCATAATCATATTAACTGTTTAAATAGTAAGCAATTGGATAAATCTATTTATTTTACCAAATCGACTGTTTCTTTCTGACCTAAAGAAACTTCACAGATATTGAATTTATAACATAAATCTTCATTCATGTGAATTATATCAGCATAGAAGCCACCCGTTCAAGATAAAAATATATGGCAACAGAGACTTATCAATATCAGTTCATAACAAATCAATGAAAAGATACATTTACATTCAAATTGCAGCTCTTAATAAGAATATATTTTTTTGTTTAGCTTTAGGCGATTGTTTACTTTTATTCTTTTCTGTTTTCAACCGCTTTTTGTAATCATTTTTCATTGTTCTATCAAACTGATGATTAGTTTTTCGGCCATAATTGTTTACAGTTAATTAATTAATTAAGCCCAATTTCGAGATCAGTAGGCCGGACTCCATAAGGATCAATCATGTACCGACTAAATTATGCCTCGACGGATAATTGTTGAACAATCGATTAAATGTAACTCACCACTTTACACCTATTTCTTCTAACACTAGAAAGAATTTGATAGAATGAAATAGAGTGCATTATAGAGCATTCTTCGACATAGTGGTGTACTTTAGAAAATAATAAACGTCATACGGATATCTTACAAAAAACAATACTCAATTCACACATGAAGGGCAGCCGACAAATACATTCGAAGTAAAGACACGGGTCAAATATGGCTGCTAATTCTTGTCCATTATCATTTTGCTGGTGATTGATTAGATTATGAAAACTGCAAAATCTCAAGGCAAACATGAAATACAGACGACAATATGGATGAAACCAGAAAACTTGGACTTTGCAGATGACCTAGCTCTGCTGTCATACACACAGTAACAAATGTAGGTAAAGAAGGAAAGTGTAGATGCAGCTTCTACAAACAGCAATAGGCCTCAATATACATAAACTGAAAACCAACATCCTCAAATACAAAACAAACACCAATAATCAAACTACACTTCAAGGAAAAACTTCGGATAATTTGGACACTTCTACACTCATAGAAAACACCATCATTCATAAACAACAACAATTTAATGTAAATATGAAGGTCAAATTAGCAAGGCGACGCTGGCCCTTATACAACTAAATATCATCTAGAATTTAAACCACATATCAGATAACATCACAGTCACAATTTTCAATACAAACATCAACACTGTTCTACTGAATTGAACTGAAATTTGCACTACGTAAAGCATTATTTAAAAAGATACATGTATTCATAAACAGCTGTCAGCGAGAGATACTTCAAATCTGTTGGCCAGACACCATCAACAACAAACTTCTATGACAGACAACAAACCAACCAAAATCCTACTGGAGAAGAAATGATGAAAAGATGATGGAGGTGCATATGACACATATTGAGGAAATCAGCAAAGAGCACCACGAAACAAGCACTAATATGGAACTCCTAATGTCAAAGGGAAGGAGGAAGACCGTATAACACATAACGCGTGAAATTGGAGGTTGTCATGAAAAGAATGAATAGCACTTGTAGAGAATTGTGAATGTGAGTGGATTGCAGAGTTGGTTGGATAATGTTGTTATATGGCCTATGCTCCACGAGGAGTACTAAGCAATGGGTGATCTTGCCTATTTCTATTTCCAAGTTTATTTAGGTCGAGATTACTTAGAATGCTTTTATTATCCAATAAGTTTTGTGTATACTCAATATATGTGGTTATTTTCTTTTTTTATTCAATACGTGTATAGTTTCTATTAAAGTAATTAAAGTTGTTCTTAACTAACTTTAATGAACATTTCAGTGTAGCTAAGCTAACATAACACTTTGTTTAGCAGACACACAATAGATAATCTAAATTGCCGGATACAATACATTTACTTTCGGTTAACAGGTTTGAAGTCATTAGTAGATAATCAGTCAACATGTGAATAAATCAATTTTGAGGCCAAGGCAATCCATTGGTGATATATATGGTACATTGATGATAGAGATTAGTCAATTTAAATCTATACAAACACCAAAATGATAACAAATATTCTTATATTATATATATACATGATTCTTGCACAAGTATGCTATTGAGACTCAGTAGCTTATTGGTGAACACTGTGATATTAGAAACTAAGAAACTGATTCCGAGTTCCAATGTGATGATTAACACCGGATTCCATGTGTTAGCCATAATTCAATTTTATTCTTATTTGATACATTTATCTTAAATTATCAGTTGAATTTATCGTGAATTAAACAACGAAAAGTCTATTGACCTGATTATTCCATAGTGTAAGTAGATTAGAAGTATGTCGAAGTTATCAATAAATAGGATCAAGAAAGAATACAAACTTAAGTGCACACTCAAACAAACATACACACTATACACCTACGCAGTAACCAGTTAACTTATTGAAGCCCTTATGAAAATAATAATGTCCTCGAGTATAGTATGAAGGCATATGATGCAAACAGAAAATGATATGAGATTTCATTCGTATTTCTAAAGTATCAGAAAAATTATGCTAATTAATTACGGTCATTTCATTGTGTGATACATACATTAACACAAAGAATATGAAGAGAATGAATGTAAAAGGATAGAAATTGATATGAAACACTAAGTTTGTTGATTATTATGATGACAGGTGTTTGTATGCATGTGTTTATGCTCAGTTGCAATGACCTCATTATATATTTCAACATATTATCTACTTCCAAATATTGTATTCTCTTAGGGTAGTAATACAATTGATAATAACAACAATAATAATAATAATAATAGTAGTATATATGGTAAGGGGTCGGAATGATGATGATAATAGTGACAAATAAGAGTACTTCTGATAAAAGTTCATAAACGAGACGAGACTAACATCAAATAAAAAGTAATATATTTAAAAGAAAACAAGAATATTGAGAATATGAGTTTGATATCATATACTGATCTGGATTATACAACTACTGAGTTGTTTACTTCGAGTATGGGACTCCTCAACAGTATGCATCCATGACTCTCACCCTTCCCCTTCATCCCAACTTTAGATAGATTCCCTGACTCTCAGGTTTGCGGTGAATGCTGTTGAGAATACTCATTATTGTTAACATCATTATCGATTTCACTGAAGTGTGAAATGGATGGACTAATGAACCTTATTTTGACTTCTTTAAGGACTTTAGTGATGTATTCTTTATTTGATCATTGGGCAATTGATAAAAGTACAAAGTTCCCTTTTAACCTGAATTTTCTATGTATAAAAGTACTGAGAAAGACCTTCTACTCTGCAGTCCTTGGAATTATCTGTAGAGGGAAAAGGATTTGAAAATGTTGCAAAAACCATTTTCTCTATATAATCTATCCATAGATTTTATCATTTATGTAGCGCTTGTGCATCAGGTTATGTTAGCCACATAGAAAGTACTGTTTGTTAACACATTTCAAACTATTATAATATAATAGTAAATGTAAAAAGATTATTAGTTCACCTTTTGGAAACCTACCTCTGATCACATAGCCCCTCTACAAATAGCTTAAAGAAACAGAAAGAATAAAGGTAAAAAATCGTTTACAGTAACATTGTTGGAAATTCAAATGTGATCTGTGCATTAAAAATGGTATATTCATATTGTTATTTGACTTTATACATATATCATCATCATCAATGCCTGTTACCCTGCGTGGTGCATAAGCCGCCTATCAGCATTCTCCAGTCGTCTTTCCTGGACTCTCCTTTCTAGTTTTTCTTAAGTGATATTCATCCCTTTTATGCCTGCCTCTAATTGAGGGCATATATATATATATATATATATATATATATATCACTGACCCCACTAAATTAGAGGTAATTACTCCTTATTCTTTATTGATTTCGGATTTTCTTAGTTTCCTTCAACTGAACTGTTATCTTTTACTATTTAATCATACGTTACTGTTTCCCATCATCCTTTGTTTTATTTCGTAGTTGTTTTTATACTACAAAAACACTGTTGATCACTTTTCTCCAATTCAACGTAAATCTATTCTAGTTAATTAAGTTAGTCACAGATTGCTATTGGTAGGGTACCATTAGAAACCAGGGGGCGTTGGATAGTTGTTTCGTCATAATGTGGGACTCTTTATCAGTGCACACCGACTCCGCCCCAGGGGCTTCAGGTTGGCTAATGCTCAATTTTCTGCACCACTGGACCGGTACTCAATTGTAGAATTACCTCTTCTATCAATTCATAATGTAAAGCAACAATCATCCATTATCAGCAGTGATACAAATTAAGTAAGAAATAGAAGAGTGGTATGGACAGTATTCAAATTCATTATGTGTATGCATGATTAATAATAATAATAATAATAATAATAATAATAATAATGATATGTAAATTTATTGGTAATATGAACAGTGAAAATAATATTCGCATAGGATAATCTTAAGTTATGAAATTTTACAGAAAGAGAAGTTTATATGTGTATTACTCCGGTTATAAGCCATCGTGTGATTAAGATGAGAATGGATTTATTGGATATTGGGTTGACCACAGAAAAACAAAGTCTGAAGGTCTTGTTTATCTGGTCTATGAATTTCTTATTGTAGATCCAGGCTAATACTTATTGCTATTCTACCAGCAGTGATTCCGATAAATGAAATTGATTATATTAATTGACTTATAGTCAACTGTAAGTGAAGGAGTAGATTCCTGCCAGAAAAAGCAATTTGTACGTTTGTGATGCAAAGCTAAAAATATAAGCTGATAACCAACTTGTTACGTATAATTTAAAGAATTCGTATATCATTGTACAGTATGACATTATCATTTTAGATATAATAAATGTCGAATTCACTTAACAAGAATTGATTCTTCCTTACTATATCACCACTAATATTAATTCAAAGCTGTATTATGGCATGTTATCAGTGATAAATATATAAACGGAATAAATACATAAATCGGCAACATCCAACGTCACTTCTTTTTAGTGAAAACGACTACAAAGTTGACTATAAATTTCCTTTATACCTACAAATTTTGTATACAATTCCGAGGTTGGTAGCGAAAGACTCTGATAATGACTATTTTAAAGGCAAATTCTTGTCCAGTGAGTCAAAGAGTGTAATACATTCGAGTTATGCAATGCTTACAGACTTTAACATTCTGCTAACTAAATTGTCTTTTAAAATACATCATCTAATATTCAAAGCTTTTTTTAAATCACTGTTTGAAATCTAAACTAAGCACGTTGTTTGACTGACAACTTGTTTCTTTCTGATGTTTTCTGTAATACTATGATACAGTCCCTGGAAATTACGCTTCATAGCTACTATTCTAATCAACAGAATTTTATTCATTCTTAGACTATGTAAAACAGTGTAGATTAGTGGTACACATTATATATATCACATTCATCCAGTTAGAAGCAATTGCAGAACATCATAAAACGGTAGACATCCCACACAACACTTAGTATTTGCATGCATAACAATTTGCATAACCACAAGAAACCTTCTTTTTAATCCATCCAATGACCACATAGATACTTCTACAGGACACTAGATAACATTAAGCATAACTTTATTTAACTTTACTCAGACAAACAAAAGATTAATTAATATGAATAGATTTAAGATTGTAAACTAGTTAGTTGTCTATACGCTTGATGCATATTGAATTTACAAATGATATGATCAAACTCTAAGCTATTTACGTCGTATTAATAGAATGGCATCCCTGAATATTGTACCCGGTGACACCTTTTATAAAGTAGGTGTCTAAGCAAGAATAAATGTACAAAAAAATATGTTATTCATTATATCGAAATAAAGAAAAACTTAAGTGCGTAAGTGTATTACGTAGAAAGGAATAAGTAAAGAGCGCACTTATCTCAAATTACATTTAAAAAATGATTAAATCTGGAGGCTGTGAAGATTGCTAATCCGAAATTAACAAATTTTCCTGTAAAATAATTGATTTAGACATTTTTCATAATATGAATAGATTTAAGATTGTAAACTAGTTAGTTGTCTATACGCTTGATGCATATTGAATTTACAAATGATATGATCAAACTCTAAGCTATTTACGTCGTATTAATAGAATGGCATCCCTGAATATTGTACCGGTGACACCTTTTATAAAGTAGGTGTCTAAGCAAGAATAAATGTACAAAAAAATATGTTATTCATTATATCGAAATAAAGAAAAACTTAAGTGCGTAAGTGTATTACGTAGAAAGGAATAAGTAAAGAGCGCACTTATCTCAAATTACATTTAAAAAATGATTAAATCTGGAGGCTGTGAAGATTGCTAATCCGAAATTAACAAATTTTCCTGTAAAATAATTGATTTAGACATTTTTCATAATATGAATAGATTTAAGATTGTAAACTAGTTAGTTGTCTATACGCTTGATGCATATTGAATTTACAAATGATATGATCAAACTCTAAGCTATTTACGTCGTATTAATAGAATGGCATCCCTGAATATTGTACCCGGTGACACCTTTTATAAAGTAGGTGTCTAAGCAAGAATAAATGTACAAAAAAATATGTTATTCATTATATCGAAATAAAGAAAAACTTAAGTGCGTAAGTGTATTACGTAGAAAGGAATAAGTAAAGAGCGCACTTATCTCAAATTACATTTAAAAAATGATTAAATCTGGAGGCTGTGAAGATTGCTAATCCGAAATTAACAAATTTTCCTGTAAAATAATTGATTTAGACATTTTTCATAATATGAATAGAAATGTATGTTGTCGAAAATACTACTTATAAGTAGTAGGTGGCGGAACGTCATACAAAGAGGCAACAGTAGATAGTTAACTAAGAAAGAGGCTAAGAGTAGATAGAATGAGTAGGATATAAGAAAACATTTAATAGAAAGCAATATAAAACTAACATGAAGCGAAGAACACAACAACGTGCAAATAAGTGAGTGAGTGTAATGAATGCATTATTTATTCCTTCCAGTTGTTCCTGGCATTTATATACACGTGATAAGACGATGTGCCAGTAAACGTGTCCACAAACTTAGCTTCGATTTAACGGGGAATCACTGTATTTCTAGGAGATGAATACATAAACTAACTAAATATATGAATTAGCTGAATAGTAATGATCGTCACGAATAAGATACGACCAAAAAGAAGAGAGATTGATTTTTCAGCCAAAAATAGAAGTGAATGATTGTAACAACTAGACAACTAAGGAAAACCAAGAAGCATTAAATATTAGACTAGCTCTCGTGAAGGACTTTTCATTGTGAATTTTTACTGCCACATTCATGATATAGTTGACTAAATTTTAAATATGTAAACTATGAAATGTCGGTACAGTGGCTTAACACTTTGACAATAAACATGTAAGAGTTTATCACGATTCCACGGTAAGAATAAACGTGTGAAAATCTACAGTCACATACTTGAATGAAACACCTATCTCAACTGTCTACTCAAAGTGATTCACAAATTTCCATATCTTTGTTTACGTTCACTGTCCTATCTGGTTGAAAACTAATCCATGTATGCATCAAAGTAGTTCATTAATAATGAAGTTACAATTTATTGGAACATCCCTAATAAATGAGCATATGTGCAACTATTCAGAAAGGAGTTCTTTTCATTTATCATGAGAAATTATCATTTTTCTTAACTGAACATCCATTTATTTTTTATTTAGCTTATAGTTTTCATTTGATTGTTTAATAGGATTTACTAATGTGTAGTCTGTTACGCAATGAATGTTATTAGCATTAGATAATGTCTGAATTTGCATTAATCGTTATTGATACCATCAAGGATATTCATTTATCAATTTGATAATAAAAATGCTTATATTGTATGCTGTAAAATTCATGAGTATTACAGAAAGTTTAGAATATTTATAAGTAGTACACTGGTAAATTGTCCATCTCTTTGGAAAATCTCATTTCTGTATAATGATTTAGACTGAATCACTTTTATTTGTTAAAATGCATTAAAATGATCTACATATCAATCAATCTATGCCTGTTACCCTTCGTGGAGCATAGGCCATATAACAACATTATCCAACCAACTCTGCAATCCACTCACATTCACAATTCTCTACAAGTGCTATTCATTCTTTTCATGACAACCTCCAATTTCACGCGTTATGTGTTATACGGTCTTCCTCCTTCCCTTTGACATTAGGAGTTCCATATTAGTGCTTGTTTCGTGGTGCTCTTTGCTGATTTCCTCAATATGTGTCATATGCACCTCCATCATCTTTTCATCATTTCTTCTCCAGTAGGATTTTGGTTGGTTTGTTGTCTGTCATAGAAGTTTGTTGTTGATGGTGTCTGGCCAACAGATTTGAAGTATCTCTCGCTGACAGCTGTTTATGAATACATGTATCTTTTTAAATAATGCTTTACGTAGTGCAAATTTCAGTTCAATTCAGTAGAACAGTGTTGATGTTTGTATTGAAAATTGTGACTGTGATGTTATCTGATATGTGGTTTAAATTCTAGATGGTATTTAGTTGTATAAGGGCCAGCGTCGCCTTGCTAATTTGACCTTCATATTTACATTAAATTGTTGTTGTTTATGAATGATGGTGTTTTCTATGAGTGTAGAAGTGTCCAAATTATCCGAAGTTTTTCCTTGAAGTGTAGTTTGATTATTGGTGTTTGTTTTGTATTTGAGGATGTTGGTTTTCAGTTTATGTATATTGAGGCCTATTGCTGTCTGCAGAGGCTACTACTACAATGTGCTAATAGATCTATCTAGTTATATTCCGAAGAGACAAAGTGTATTGACTACAAATTCTTGCACAGACAAACAACAATTTATGCTAACAGTATATAAGAACATACAAACACATGCCTGATAGTTATCTGATGTATTTATAAATATATTGTAATTTAGTCCCTTATTATACATAATTCATAAGTATCTCAACGGAAGCCATATAAATAGACCTTCTACATTTTAATAATATGTGACTAAACTTAGATACAACAATTAAGTTGAGGTGGTCTTGTGATATTATGTTTAGTTGATTATACTCATCACAGAATAATCTCGATTTAGTATATTCAAAACCAGTTAAATCTAGACACCTATATGCAACTTCCCACTAATGTCTATTCTATATCCTAAAAACAACTTAAACACATGATCTGTAGATCTCACCGCAACTTCGATGATTTTACGTTATAATGCAACTATCATACACTATTACTGGTGGTAGCTATCTCAGCACAGATATGTTCAAACTCCACCGGTCACATCCTTTTATTGAAACCTCAGGAACATCTTGAAGTTGGCCACTAATGAACTAGTCAGGAATTTGCTGGAACAAATAAAGATCTTATGTTCGACTCTTTGGTGGGGTGGAGGATGCACACTGATGGGAAGTCACATATTGCGACGAAGTACCATTTCAGTACCCCACAGTTTACAGCCTATCCAACCAAGATGAATCTCTAACTAGTGTAACCAATCAATCTAATATTTATTAGGTTGAAAATAGGAATAAGTTGTTGAATAAATGAATATTTTCCTTATTCAGGTCATTGATCAATAAACCATGGAATGATTTCAAAATAACTATAGTGTTTTTACAAACTATAATGATACATTCGATTTGTGTAGTGCTATCTTCATAACAAAATACCGATAAATCTAACCTGTATCAGTTCATTCATCCATTCAGTGATCGACTAATTGTTGAATTCTAAACGTATTTTCTGCGATCTTCTATCCTTCAAGTAACTAGTTTATCAACTTGATAATAACAGGTATAAGGCACAACAGATTCTGTATGTAACAAATGCAAACAAGCAACAAGTTTAAGCAAATCCCTAAATATATAACTATTTAACAAGAGAAAAAGTTAAGTGTACACAGATGTATAAATGACAAATAATATATTACGTAATGAATTAATATAAAACAGTACAGTTATGAATAAATATTAACTGTGGAAAACATTTGACAGGAACCTGCAAAACAAATACAATCAAAATGTCGAAGACATTCTGTCTTAGACAAACCTACTAGAACAAAATAACTTATTACATCACACAACATGATTACTTTATATAGTTGAACAACTCAAGAACAAGATTCACAACATGAAATGAGGTTTCCATCAATTGCAAGCAGCCCAAAATTAAAAGAAATAATGTAAAAATAAAACATTTTACATCATGTGCTGTGGTTGAGATGAATATACAGAATGAAAATGTTAATTACAATAAGTTTGAGAGAATACATGGTATGGCAATAGACGACATTACATGACATACAGAAAAGTTATTGAAGTGTGTTACTAAGTCCGTCAGTTAAATGATGTAACAGTTAAATAGTGAATAATAAATATGTAAACATAAATATACACAGATTAGGAAGAACTTGTATATTCCCGTTGATTTGTTATAGACTGAAGCTGGTCAGTCATTGTTACTATATGTGCATCCTGAGCGGATTGCCTCGATATAGCGATTTTTTCACAAGTATTATATAAGTTGGATTGTGACTGGCAAGTGAAATCCAGGACGCGCGTTTCGTCCTATTTGGGACTCATCGGCTGGATGTACCTGCATCCCAATGACTGACCAACTTCAGTCTATAACAAATCAATGGGAATATACAAGTTTATCCTAATCTTTAACTATACTTATAAAAGTAGCTTGTGGTTCTTCAGAAAGTTAATATTTCAATTATAAAACTAGATTTAAGTACCCACTCCATAATGTAGTGTAAAATGTAATTGCAATTGACTTTCAAGTTTACTTAAGTTTCTGCTCATTTACCGTTATTCAACTTGTCGTATCAACCAAAATGTTCAGATGTGGAAGTGATTATATATCTGCGTAAGTAATCAAACCTAGAATAATCCATTGGTTATTGTACAGACTTTGAAATTGAGTGGCATGAAATTGAAAGGGTGAGTTACCTAAGTTAATAACCATCTTTCAAGTATCAAGATGGATAGTAATGTAACTACTTAATAAAATTTAACAACTGACAATATATAATTACTTAATACTTGTTTACACAGTGCATTCCTTATCTAAGTTCTAGTTGACTTTTAATAAACAGTATCTGTTACTTTATGTATGCTTCCTTCGAACTTATCTCATTTTATCAAATCATAAAAATAAAGATAAAAAAACATCAAAAGTTTTCATTCAATAGAATCGATTCTTAGACATTGATTTTCAGACAAAAGAAAATGTATTTTTCTAAGAAAAAATAAACGAAAAGGGGATGAAGTTTTATTGAAAGAAAAAAAGATTAAATTAATGAATAATTATTTTTAATGTCTTACTTTTAATTTTTCACTTCTTTAAAATAATTTTTCTCAGAAAACATTGAAAATGATTTTTATGGGTTTCTTTTTTTTCTTTAAATTAAAATAAGTTCTCATTTTGCTTGTTTGAATTCATCACAGACTGATGTTGGTAGAGTACTAAGAAAAATTAGGAAGCACTAGATAGCTGTTTCATCATAGTATGGGACCTCTTAACATCCTAGATCCTACCACAATAGCTTCAGGTTAGCGAACGCCTAACCATTCACACTACTGGACCGGTATCAAATAGTAGAATTCTTACTTCCATTAATTCATGATATAGAGTGATGATTACTCATTATCATCGATGATACATGTTACACTTCCAGCAACTCTGAACCCTTACTTACTTGTTTAATCTGGTTTGCGTTTTTTTAGCAAGTTTGGGTTTTTACGGGATGGGGGTCCTAGCCCCATGCCCAACCCTCCTCCTTTACCCGGGCTTGGGACCGGCAGTAACCCTAGGAGGGCTACAGGCGGAGTTAACTCTGAACTCTATCAGTCACGAATTCTAATTAAACCTTCAGGAACATCTAGAAGTTAGTCGACAGTGAGTTGATTATTGTAATTGAATTGAAATGGTTTATAGAAATTGGTATTAAGTGTTGGCTGATTGAATTCATTCACAGATTGATGTTGATAGGGTACCACTGAAATGTTGAATTGTATGAAATTATTACAAAAGAAATTCTTTTGATTTTTCATTGTATTCAAATAATGTTTTTTCTCAGAAAACATTCAAAGTGAATTTTCTTATTTTTTTCTTTCATTAAATTAAAATAAAAACCTGAGAAAAAAGAATGTTGAAGTTATCAATTGATACATCTTTTAAATGGAATCGGAAGATATTCTAAGCAGTTATTTTTCTATTCACCTTTACTTCTACTAAATATGTCTGAGAAAAAAGTATAAATAACACTGTTACTAATTACATATTTACTCATTTAGTTCAGTGTGAATGAGTCATTTACATTAGTGTATTGTGTAAACAATTGACTAACAAAAGAATTAGAGTACATCATACGAAAAAATCATTAGCTATAATGGTTAAAAATACACCGAAATTATAATACATAATGGGCCCCACACCCTGACGAAACAGCTACGCAGTGATCCCTGATTTCCATTAATACCCTACCAACATCAATTCATGACAAATTCAACCAATTACAATTATTAATAATCCTGGTGGTAAATGAAAATCATAATTGTCTACCACTTCATATTGAAAATTCAAAGCAGGCAGAATTATTGCAGACTGTCAGACTAGTAGATGTGGTACGATATCGTCTTGAAGCATAATTTCTATCAATATTTTAAATACAACTGACTGATGATTATCACTTAGCAGGTAACTTAAATCTAGTGCTTTGCCGACTAACTTCTAACTACCCTAAAGTATGACATAATTTTTTATGCATTGAATCACTTAGACTTCTGACCACGTTACAAATTATTTAATAAAATTTGATGTAAGCTAAAAAAATAACATGAAAATTACTACAATGGTTGTTACGCTTTAATCAATCATTTAATCTGATTAAAATTTCTCTCACTTTATATTATCTTGATATATTCACAGTAAAATTCTTACAAGTTAAACTTATTTAATCTAAGTTAATCATTTTAAAAAGAAACATTGTCAATTTTCTACTAGTTCTAATTTCACTAAGACTGTAATTAAGAATTAAGTGTATTAGCTGATTGAATTTATCATAGATTGGTGTTGGTAGAGTACCAAGGAAAATCAGGCAGCAAAAGACAGCTGTTTCGTCATATTATGGGCCTCGTCAGAAGTGCGTATCCTCGACTCTGCCTTAGATTCTTCAGATTGGTGAACACCTAACGCTTTGTATTACTAGGCCTGCATCCATTTGTTGAACTTTTACTTCCATCATATTGTGATATATGCCAACGATCATGTATTGTCATCGATGATAAATGTCTCACTTCCATCCACTCTGAACTCTACCAGTCACAATATCGCACTAGAGCTACAAGAACATCCTGCAGAGTGTTGTTAATATTCTGAGAAAAATCATAATCGTGTAATTTAAGGTGAATAAACTTGATATCACTAAAATTATTTGTCATATTATGCCAATATTTAAACTACATATTATGACACAAAATATAAATTGGTTGGTTGATTGAACGCCAGTTAGGTGAGCCTAGTCGACAACTGCGCATCTGCCCTATGCCTACTCGATCCCAAGCCGGAGATAGAAGAACAAGACAACAGACCAACCAGAAAGAATCAGGATTGTATTATATTTCCAAACATTTCTTTATATATATACAAAACCAGACCACACCGTTAACCAATTAGAAAACTAACATTAATAGGAGCAATAGTGAATGTGAACTTCCGTACGTATACACAATTGCTTAACCACAGTTCATCAATAAGAAATGATATGCTAACAGTTAATGTGTCAAATTGAGGGATAAAGCAGGGAGAACTGAATGAAAATAGAAATTAAATGTTCACCTTTTATGCAACCAAAAATAATGAAATAGTCTATAGATAAGTAGCTGTCGAAGATAATCAATCTTCTTTAGTTGCTTGGCATATTATTACAATATTTTGTACAAAACATTTGTACAGTTTCATGAAACATAATATTACCATAAGTAACCGCCATTAGTTTTAGGTTATTCAGATCATTTGACAAACCACACATTAATTAAAAAAGAAAGTAAAGTTCATTTATCACTTAGAGAAAGAAATTAACATATTTATCTGTATACCTATCTGTGTATGAATTGTAAAAAATATCAGGTACTTATTACTTGCTTAAAATATTTATATATTCTTATAGCAAGGAAAAAGATCGAAATCATAATCTGTAGAGTTTATTCATCATGATATCTGGACAGGGCTCCCCACCCCACTACAACATTGCTTTCGTTGAACATTTAGTGACTATGTTATTTGAATTGTATAAAATGAAAGCCTTTCATTAACTGTTGTTATATCTGTTTCCATTTCTAAGTTATTGAAATCTTATTACGACCGCATTATTTTGATTTGTGTGCACAACTCCCCTAGTTCAGTCTTTAATGCATTTTGCATTTTCTATTACTGTTTGGTGTAGCATATGATATATAAAACATTGTTTTCATTCAATAAACGAATTTATCCTAGCTTTCATTTGTTAGTGCTGTATTCGCACCTCTGAGGTAAGGTTTGGTAGCTCGGATATAGTGCCAACCAACCACTGTTTGTCAAGTCGAAGTCTAAGTCCTATTGGCCAGTTACCTTTAGGAAACCAGTCATTACATATATTTAGAGATATTAGCACGAAGTGCATCAAAATAGTCACACTATTCGTAATGTTTAAGGAACTAATGATCAATCAATCAATGCCTGTTACTCCAAGTGGAGCATAGACCGCCCACCAGCATTCTCCAGCCAACTCTGTCCTGGGCTTTCCGTTCTAGCTCCTCCCAAGTGCTGTTCATTCTCTTCATGTCTGTTTCCAATTCCCGACGCAATGTGTTCTTGGGTCTTCCTCTGTTTCTGTGGCCTTTAGGATTCCAAGTCAGTGCTTGTCTTGTGACACAGTTTGATGGTTTCCTCAGTGTGTGTCCAATCCATCTCCAGCGTCTTTTCCTAATTTCTTCCTCAACTGGAAGTTGATTAGTTCTCTGCCACAATAGGTTGTTGTTGATGGTATCTGGCCAACAGATCCGAAGAATCCTACGCAGACAGTTGTTTATAAATACTTGTATCTTCTGTAGGATACTTTTCGTAGTTCTCCAAGTTTCAGCTCCATACAACAGGACTGTCTTCACATTTGTGTTGAAAATTTTGACTTTTATATTGACTGACAGTTGGTTTGAGTTCCAGATGTTTTTCAGTTGTAGAAATGCTGCCCTTGCCTTACCAATCCGCGCCTTCACATCCGAATTAGACCCTCCTTGTTTGTCGATGATGCTGCCCAAATATGTGAAGGTTTCAACGTCTTCCAGAATTTCTCCGTCAAGTGTAATTGGGTTAGTGTTTGTTGTTTTGTATCGAAGGATCTTGCTTTTCCCTTTGTGTATGTTGAGGCCTACTGCTGCTGAGGCTGCTGCTATACTGTTGGTCTTCCTCTGCATTTGATGATGTGTGTGAAAAAGAAGAGCTAGGTCATCTGCGAAGTCCAAGCCATCTAGTTTCGTCGATGTTGTCCATTGTATTCCGAGAGTGCCTTCAGATGTTGCAGTCTTCATGATCCAATCGATGACCAGTAGGAAGAGGAAGGGCGAGAGTAAGCAGCCTTGTCTGACACCGGTCTTCACTTCGAATGAATCTGTGAGCTGACCTCCATGCACGATTTTACAATGTAGTCCGTCGTAAGAATTTCGTATGATGTTGACTATCTTCTCGGGTACGCCGTAATGTCGTAGAAGGCTCCATAATATTCTCCTATCCACGCTGTCGAATGCCTTTTCATAGTCGATGAAGTTGATGTAAAGTGGTGAGTTCCATTCAGTTGATTGTTCAACAATGAACCGTAGAGTAGCGATTTGATCGGTACATGATCGATCTTTACGGAATCCGGCCTGTTGATCTCGGAGTTGGCTGTCGACTGGGTCCTTTAATCTGTTCAATAACACTCTGTTGAAGACCTTTCCTGGTACTGAAAGTAGAGTAATGCCTCTGTAGTTCTCACAATTGCTGAGATCGCCTTTCTTTGGTATCTTGATGAGGTACCCTTCTTTCCAGTCTGCTGGAACTTGTTCTTCCTCCCAAATCTTCCTGAAGAGAATGTGGAGTATCTTTGAAGTTGCTTCTATATCTGTCTTCAGTGCCTCCGCTGGTATGTTATCTGGTCCTGCTGACTTGCCACTCTTGATCTGTCTGATGGCCATTTTGGTTTCTTCGACTGTTGGTGGGTCTGTGCTTATAGGGAGATCCGTGGCTGCTGCTTCGATGACTGGTGGGTTCAGTGGGGCTGGTCTATTCAAGAGTTCTTGGAAGTGCTCTACCCACCTGTTCCGTTGTTCATGCACTTCAGTGATTGGTTTGCCAGCCTTGTTCTTAATTGGCCGTTCTGGCTTGTTGAATTTCCCAGCTAACTTCTTCGTTGTATCGTATAAGAGCCTCATATTTCCTTCTCTTGCAGCTTTTTCCGCTGTCATTGCTAGGTCCTCAACAAATTTTCGTTTATCCAACCTGATGCTCCTCTTCACTTGCTTGTTGACTTCGGTGTATTCGGCCTGTGCCTTGGCTTTCTCTGCTCTTGTCCGACTGTTATTGATCGCTGTCTTTCTGTTCCTCCTTTCTTGGATCTTGTCCAGAGTACTAACAGAAATCCACTCTTTTTGGTGTTGTTTCCTGAGACCCAAAACCTCCTGACATGTTGAGGTTATTGTTCCCTTAATCTCTTTCCAGTTGTCTTCCATATTAGTTCCACCTTTTTCTAGTAGATCACGAAATGCCTGGAACTTGTTGCTGAGAATTAATTTGAATTCGTTGCGTTTGTTAGTATCTCGGAGAAGGGCTGTATTAAACTTGTGTAATACTGCTGCTCCAGTTGTCCCGTGCTTCCTCAGCTTCAGTTTCATTTTAGTTACCACCAAATGGTGATCTGAAGCTATGTCGGCTCCTCTTCTTGCTCTTACGTCTTCCATGGTCCTTCTAAACTTCTTACTGATGCAGATGTGGTCGATTTGGTTCTCCGTAATGTGGTCCGGTGAAACCCATGTAGTTTTGTGTATACGTTTGTGGGAGAAAATGGTGCCACCTATAATCATTTTGTTGAAGGCACATAAGTTCACAAACCTCTCACCGTTATCATTCCTTTCTCCCAGTCCATGTTGTCCCATGATGTCTTCATACCCGGTGTTATCCACTCCGACCTTGGCGTTGAAGTCACCCATTAGAATGGTCAGGTCCTTGGCTGAACATTTCTCGATGATTGACTGCAGCCTCGCATAGAACTGGTCTTTGTCGTCTTCGTGGCTGTCATTGGTGGGTGCGTAGCACTGGATGACATTCATTGCAATTCCTTCCTTCTTCGTCTTGAAAGATGCTGTGATGATCCTAGGTCCATGAGGTTCCCATATTATAAGAGACTTCCATGCATCTTGGGATAGCACCAATGCTACTCCTTGTGTGTGGGGGGCGTTTTCTTCTTCGTGGCCGGAGTATAAAAACACATTTCCCGAGGATAACCGTTGCTGTCCAGCTTGCACCCAATGCGTTTCGCTTATTCCAAGTATCTTCAGGTTGTATCTTTTCATTTCTTTAGCTATTTGCATGGTCCTCCCTGTTTCCCACAGCGTGCGGACATTCCACGTACCTATATAAATTGTTGCTCTGGTTGTCAGAAGAGACATCGGCCTCGTGGCTTCCGAAGAAACTCGGCTTTCACCATGAGGCGTCATAACATACCTTCCAACTCCCAGGGCAGAGTAAAAATGGTTATAAAGGTTTTTACTGGTTAGCGTTTTTTTAGCACGTTTGTTGTTTTACGGGATGGGGTTGCTAGCCCCATGCCCAACCCTCCTCCTTTATCCGGGCTTGGGACCGGCAGCAACCCTAGGGGCTACGGGCGGAGTTAAGGAACTAATGATGCATTGACATATTTAGATCACCGCTTTACGTTATCAGAAGTTACAAATGAACATTGTGACCAGTCCGCAACGAAAACATCTTACAATAATCTATCATTTGTACAATAGTTTATATACATAAATAGATTTTATAATCCTATGCAAATCATTTAAACAGTTGTTGAAGTGATATATCGGCAAATGAAACTTTTATTTCACTTTAATCTTTGTTGGCTTCAGTCTCCGACAATAGACAGTGTATTTATCACATCACTATTTATTTATTTATGGAATGGTAACTGAATTATTCATAAATAATAAATCAATTTTCCAGTCAAGGAAGAAACTAAAATATCACGCTGGAGGTGGATAGGATACACATTGAGGAAACCACCAAAATGCATCACAAGACAACTGCTAACTAAGAATTCTTAAGGCTAAAGGAAAAGTGGAAGACCAAAGAACACATTGTACCGGGAAATGGAAGCAAACATAAAATGAACGAATAGTATTTGCAAAAAACTGTGAAGGAGAGCCCAAGACAAAGTTGGTTGTAACATCCTGGTTGGAGGCTTATACTCCATGGTGGGTAGCAGGCATTGATTGATCGAGGTTAATTTTGCTTAACATTTCTATTTAACTATTGTTTAACAGAAAGAAATATGATATTACTTAAAGGCCATACATTTACCACAGACTTTCATAACAAAGCTATTTAACTTTCTCGAATGATGTTATCTTAAGATAAATAAATTGTATTACGTGATCAGAAATAATTCTCAATGAATTTATAAAATCATATACATAACTGTCTTTTTGTTAAGCTTATTGGTGACAAACATCAGGCTACTTATTTCTTAAGCCTATTCAAATGATATGATTAAGACTGTTGTTATTATTATCTAAAATATGGATAAAGTTTTCAGTTTACTAAATTTGGGAGATGTGTATGTATAATAAATACGCATGCCCCCCCCAAACCATTTGGTTTTGGGGTAGACGCTTATTCCTTAGACTAATGATAGAGTATCATACAGTTAAGATTTATCGTAATCTTATACACTGTTATTACTTCGTTAACGCTACATAATCTACATGTTTGTACCCATCCGTTCATGATTTCGCATTAATGCTTCCTAACTGCTTTATAGTGATTAGGTTTGGGTACGGTTTATTTGTTTAGTATTCCTAAAAATAACAAGTAAATTTGTTAATTATCATGATATTTTGCAGAATTACAGAAGCATATTTAAGTTGGGTACACAGAACCTAAAATGCATCATCAAATTTTTTACGTTACAAAGGAGGGACAGTTTGTATAGAATGCGCTGATTAATATGTCAACCAATTAATCAATCATTTGTAGACCCTCCTCACCCCCCCCACAATGAATAAAAAAACAACTGGTTAGCTGATAAATCATTTTCATAACGAAATAATACACTTATGAACAAAATATTTTACACGAAATAAACAAATGTCGAGGTTGTTTGTATCTATCAAAGATTGATATTGGTTGAGTATAAGTGAAAACCGATGCATCACAAACTGATGAGTAGTGGGAATTCTACAGTTAGACACAGGTTTAATGGTCCAAATGGTTAAGCAGTCGCCAATCTAAAGACCATGGGTTTGATTTCCTTGCGGAATGAAGAGTGCTCAACACTGTAGATTACTATATTATTACAGCTAGTCAGGCCTCTTTGGTTTTCAGTGGTACCCAACCAACACTGATGTGTGACGAATAAAATCATCCAATCTTTACAAAACCACCTCAACTTAAAACAGGGTCAAAGTTCATTTAAGTTTTCAATAATTGTTAAATATATAACTCGTAAGTCATTCATAAATTAATGAAGTTAACATATCAATATCAGGTTTACTTACTGATTTCCATATCATTTCATCTATCAGTATTCTACTTTTGATCAAAGTTAAGAATGCTGAAAGTTAATTATGATAATCAAATAAATAAGTTTGTTGAACTTCATTCATTAAAGAACATTAAAGAACAAGCATAATAATAAGCATAAACGATTCACTTCGGGTTAATAGTTACCGCTAATGTATTTAACGATAGCATCATCTGATATTCAAGAGAAAATTGTCTCAATGGTTTTAAATAAATCTGTATCAATGAGTGTTTAGAATGAATACTTAGATTCTCCTTACATAATAGAAAATATTAACTGTTCTCTAAGTTACATCATTCTACTTATTATTATCATATTAATTGAAGCTAATGAATTATCTGTCTTCATTTTATTCAAGATATAACTAATGGATCATCATATCAAAGCCAAGGTTAGGTAAGACGGTGTATTCTTCACCTGCAGGTATTAATCATTGAATAAACCGGTTAGTAATAGCTCGTCCATGGTAAAACATTTTGCCTCATTACTTTGCTTTGAAGTTACTGAAAATGAAGAATTACTGATTCCAACTACTGATGATGAAAGACTATGCAACCTTTCTGAAACCAGGTATGCTACTTAAATTGGCCTCCTTTAACGTTTGAACAGTAATCTAGTAGAACAGATGAGTTTGGCTATGTTTTAGGTTGGTTTTATCATCGATATTTATTGTGCTCCGGAAACATTTATTCAGGGCTCTAGTAATGCATTACAAATCTACTCATCATCTGTCGATTCGAAGAGTGTTTCCTACATGCACTTATAAAGGGAATTTACAATATCGGCTTCTTCGTCCGTAGACATCCGTATCATACTATACGCTAGAAAAAGGGCAGTACTAAAAAATTGTGACCTCCTTAACAGTCACACATATTCTGTTAGATTAGAAGGTACTATCAATTTTGAAGAGAACTAGAGTGCACAAAGATACGTCATTAACATTTTTCCCTGCACACTGACAGATTTCAGCCATGATTCGCTAAAGGATGAGTTCTACTACCAACCGATTGACCTCAAGAAAGCTCGTCAGACAGGTATCATAATATTAGCTGGAGATTTGAATGCATAAGTGAGAATCGTAGGCGTAGACTGGTCTAGGTAGCCAACTGGGACTCTGTAGTTGCAAGTTGGATGATAATAAATATCTCCCACAACACATTTCTCATTAGCACCAACTTCTGGTGCACCCACCAACTATGTACTTCCTAACGTCGTTTATTTTCAACCTAACCCTGAGCACAGTAATCACTTGACGATCATATAAACTATAAACTATGGAAACTGTAAAACCATTTAGAACAAAAAATGAAATCTACATTATTCATTATTAAACTGGTACCTGAATACATTTATAGGTTTATCTGATCAATATTAATAAGATATCACTCATATTCTATTGTATTCAATTGCTTATTTATAGAATACAATTAATTAGATTTTGTTAATATACTGATTTCTTTGTTTAACTTCAATATTACAGTGAGATATATATTTAACTTGATACTACTTATAAGTCGCCAACACTAGAAACTATTAATAACATACAATAGCATACTATTGATTCTACGATATTCACTGATTGAAATGATCTAATTAAGTAAACAATAGAAAAAAACAATACAAGAACATATAAGATGGTCTGATAAGTGTTAAACAAGGCTTATATGAATGTAAGTTTTATAGTATATATCGAATATTTTATAAAATTGTAACTATCGATCTTATGTCAACAGTGTCTGGAATGAGATAATGATATGTCAGTGAGACTGGGTAATTGTTGTGCAACATTTTAAATTGATTAAACTTTAAATAAATGTATACTATTTCATTGCATTTTGAAAGTCTGTTGGCCATGAGTCTTAAAGGTTCTGAGTTCGATTCTTAGTGAAATCATGGATGTTACTTGTTGAAATGTTTTTACCAAGAAGAAATAGCTTCCTGGTTGCCTAAGGTTTTCAGTGACTTAATCATACATAATCATTTCTTACTGTTATGAAATCTGATCAATGTTTGGTTCGATAAGATGTGTACGATCCAGTTTGTTTGCACATGTTTTTATTTTCTATTTTGTGAGATTTCATGTTGCCTTTGATGGGCTTCATTATACACTAATAAATTAATTAGTGAATAATTAAAGACTAGATGTCTCTTAACATCAGATTTTTTTCTTTCTAGTTCTATTTGCTCATTAATAACCTAATAATTGACCAAATACAAGACCAATGTGTTGAGAAAAAATAGTTATTTTGTAGTGAATGAAACAAATCTACATAATCTGCCCAGTTATATAATATATGATTAGTTTGATTGTTAACTACTTAGTAGCATAATCCAGTAGTCACAAGGCAATGAACCTCTCATCCATGATTATTTAAGGTTCAGCATTCACCCATTTACCTGCAAGTTCAAATTTCATTACACATTAATTAGAAAGTCAGAGTTGTAGTATTACTAGGTCTCATAAACAAAGTGTAGCTTAAAATCATCTATACGAATCTGTACTTTATATATGAATTACATCATCTAAGCAACATTTATCAATTCATCAGTTAATGAGTTATTGTGAAATTTACATTAACTCAATTAAATAGGTATAATGTTTAATTTTATAGACTAATAAAGTTTCATCAATAAAAATTTACAATTTAAATGAGACATATAAAGTAAACTTTGTTACAAAGAATGGAGTTCAAAAGAAAAAAAGAAAAACAAACTCCCTCCTCTCTCTTCCCCCCCTTCCTTTAAATTCACATTGGGATTTCATCAATGAAACAATATAAACATTTAAGTTAAGTGAAAAACTTAACTTTTCATTATTTCAATGTATCATTTGTAAAGATAATTTTTCACTTCTGTTACAAGAATACATAACTACAATCAGTTAAATTGTGTAATAATGTAACATTTAATCCAGAGAGATAGTTTAATACTAAAATTATATCAATTACTATTTTCAATTATAAATAATCTTGATTGATTAGATACAAAGACAAGAAAAAGGATTACTTACTTGCTTACTTACTTACTTACTTACTTACTTACTTACTTACTTAGGGCATATAGTACATGAGTATTACAACGTTAACTTGATTCAATCGTTCCATTTAATAATGACTACTCCCAAAATAACAGAAAGTATTAACAGCATACAGTCATGTGAAGAAGATAGTTTTTTTTCCTTTTCAGTCACTAGATATAAGTAGGAGACAACAAAATTCAAGAAAATCGAATTCCTGGATGATATTTATACAAATTGTTTTGGATTAATATAAGCCATTAAATTAATTCACAACACTTACTGACAAATAATATACTAGGACGATATAGCTGATAAGTTCGCCCTGGTTTGTAATGGTGATCTACTAACATCAATCTTTGATGAATACAATCAACAAAACTAAACAGAATTTACTTACTATTACTTAAGCCTGTTACCCCTGATAGAGGGGCATAGGCCCCTCACCAGTATTTAGTCTGGTTAGCGTTTTTTAGCAAGTTTGTGTTTTACTGAATGGGAATGATAGCCCTGTGCCCAACATTCCTCCTTTACCTGGGTTTGGGACCGGAAAAGAAAAAAGATTAATGATAGTAAATAATTATACACATCTAAGAAATGTTGATCATGTTAGAAATGTGAATAATAATACTAAATTTATTCTTGTCAAATTAGATGAAGTTTCTAGTATATTAAGGATTATTCAACTGGTAAATCAATGCATATTGTACAATCTACTTGACAATAGGACATATGTACAATGCGTATTACAACGTTAACTTGATTCATCGTTCCATTTAATAATGACTACTCCCAAAATAACAAAAGTATTAACAGCATACAGTCATGTGAAGAAGAATAGTTTTTTTTCCTTTTCAGTCACTAGATATAAGTAGGAGACAACAAAAATTCAAGAAAATCGAATTCCTGGATGATATTTTATACAAATTTGTTTTGGATTAATATAAGCCATTAAATTAATTCACAACACTTACTGACAAAATAATATACTAGGACGAAATAGCTGATAAGTGCTCCCTGGTTTGTAATGGTGATCTACTAACATCAATCTTTGATGAATACAATCAACAAAAACTAAACAGCAATTTCGACAAGCCACCTCAATTCATTTTAAAAACTCAGTCCACCAATGACTGGATATTCGCGAAGCTTTAATGAGAAGTTGTGATTGGGAGAGTTTAAACTTTCTGGGAGTGACACAGTTATCATCGATGACCCTATATAACATAATGATGAAAGCAAGAATTCTAACATCAGATGCTTGCCCAGTGGTGCAGATGGTTAGCCTTTCACCAACCTGGTGTCCCTGAAGCGGAGTTAAGGGTGAACGCTACTGAGGAGTCTCATACTATAACAAAACAGTTAACGGGTGATCCCTGGCTTACAGTAATACCTAACTAATACCAATCTATGACGAACTTTATCAACTAATGCTTTGGGATTTGTTCAAATATTTAGATTAAAAGTAATAAATAAAATTCAGTCATTTTAATTTAAATAGTCTAATGAAGTTTTCATGAATATCTATCACTTTGAATGAGTCCGTCCAAATGATGCATCGGTTTAAACTAGATATACTTACTAATAATCAAAGGAGGATGCAATATCAAGTATATTATCAATTCGCTTGTTTGGTGTAATTAATTGTAAACAACAATCGGATATTTCCTATTTGTACATTCTATCTTGCTCACAGTTATGTGCCGAAACTTCCCATATTTTATTAGGGGCTGAAATGGTAACTCTTTGCATAGTTTTACTTTTAACCAAAGATCATGATATATTGGCATTGTTAAGTAGCGAAGACAGATTAGATAAGTTTTTTATGAGTAGCTCAGCTAGCTTACTCTTAATTAATTCAACATGTTAATAAATTCCTATTACAACCTCCATAGTTCGGCAATAAAAGCTTGGTTAATATACACTTTAGTGTATGTATACGTGGAGTTCGTAAACTGTTAATGTAATCATGAATTCTTAGTGGTAGTGATAAAAAAAAAAGACTAGGGAAAATACTGACGATCTATGACCGCTAGCACTAAATTACGACAGATGATGTACACTTTTGCAATGACTTTGGAGGCTGCCAATGTGAAAATAAGATACGAAACAATCAAAATAGGTGCAACACTGACCTTCCAACAAGAACGGTCCAATCGAATCTGTCCCTATAATCTATACAATCTGACTACGTAGACTCTGATTAGTTAGAACGGAGCCAGTATGACTAAGCTTGTGCATAGTGAAGAGTAACCGAATAAACACCAACAAATTGGAGGCAGTATGAACAAAAGATTTCACGTTTTGAACTAAACAGTAATACAAAATATACCAAAAACTGAACTTGGAGGGGGGGGGAGGCTGGAGATTTGTACAGTAAACGGAATAATAGGTTCATAATAAAATTAGAATTACTCGGAAGGAAAAATAGATATGATAATCAATAATAAATCTATAAAAATCTACAAATTTAACAGCACAAACATCATAGTTACTAAATGATTAACAAGGGCAGCTTAATAGCAAGAGTTCAGATAACATGGAAAATTAACTTCATAGGCTGTGATACATGGTTATTTGTCTCGTTATAACAATTGTGATAAGAAATCCATTCATACTAAGCAATCATTACACGAAACCACTTGCGTAGAGATAATCACTATTTAGTATGTTGGAGAGGTTCACTGAGTTAAATTAAGGATGAAATTATGTCAAAAATTTAAGGAAGAAGTAGAAAAGCCTATCCAAATGATCATACAAATAAGATAATATCACAGTTGGTCAGTCATAAAAGTAACATATAGCCTGACGTCAACTCAGGTTACTAAAAGAAATTAACAATGTGCGATACAATCAACGAGATTACTACAAGAATACAATTCAACAATAAAGTGGGAAGCATACACGAAAAAAATAATGGAACTTGAGATATACGTGTAACTAAAGGTTCGGTACACCATTGTGACTTATTCCAAACCAAGCGACTCAACATTCCCAACTATTGATCGTGACTGTCTCATACAAACCAAACAATTTGACTGCATCTAGCAACAGGATACAGATCAACAGTCATGGTTTTTATGAACTGATGCGATATTTTTCTTGACAGCCCCTAGTTTTCTAACACTGCCCGCCTCCCGTACACACACCAGCCAACATTATACGTCTAATCAGATGGTGGTTGGACAGATGCAATACTTGCATCATTCACCTCCGTCAGTGAAGATTCACAACATCCTTAACGTAACCTCTGTACTTACTTCAGGACTGCTTATTCAGTCATCCCGGAATGCTCTAAAAACACCTGTGACCAAATGCTTGCAGTTCACACATCTACTTTCGTAATCCATGTTTCATTGTCCTATACGAATACAGAACAAAAAACAGTGAAGCATACTCGTCATTTTTTAGGACGAGCGTCTTGTATACACCACAAGTGACGATAGTTGGTAAAAACCGAACAAGCTTTGTGAATCAGTCCCAAAATTAGGTCATATACCAACCAAACCACTATAGCGGAATAAATTTTAAACATAAACGGAATAATTTATAGGATAAACCACTTCACGCCTTTGGATCAAACTGTAAATCAATCCAGGCGAGTCTCGGAGTAACACTTTTCACCTAGAGTGGAGAGAATGCTTCCTAATCATGTTCCTAATGTTAATCAGGAATTCAAGGAGACTATTTACGTTTAATTAATAAGACCATATCATCTACATATTCTAAATCAAAAGTGAGTCGCTTCATGGGTGATCAGCCCCTTAAAAGTCAAATAAACCTAGAGTAATTTCTACAGGGAAGAGATTCATGGAAGTCCTGACGAACACCACCTGATACGAAATTTAGGCATGCATTTTAGGGCTAACCTATTTCAATTCCGTCCTTCAGTCACGAAAAGTTAGGATCGCAGTCTGCAAATATTACGTTAATGGTGTTGCGCCGTTTTACAGTTGAGAATGCAATCTTACCTTCAGATTTATTGCTTATCGTCTTATCTTGATTCAACTAACTTACTTGTTATGACAGAACTTAAAGAGACTAGTGTTTCAATAGCTACATTAAGTTAACACTACAGAGACACCCGACCATCACATATAGGTAACAGCTACGGTTATAGATGTCAGGATGTAGATATCATGACGAAAGAATTGTTACCACCTAGAGACAAACTCCTAATAATTTATACATCAAATTGATTAAATTTTCAAATCATTTCAATCTAACTATTAATACAAATATCTACTTTCTCTGATTACCATATTTATTGCACGCAATAAAATAATCTGAATAAAGAGATAGCTGAAATACAATACAATTTCATAAATTCCACTCATATTAAATACTTCTCAACATTTTTCAATGACGATATGAAGATTTCATGAATACTTTGAAAGAACAAAGATGTTCAAAATCGTTATCTGACGTGACTCTACCAAATTTTATTTCTACATTGATTTATCTGTATGCTTGTTTTGACATTGATCTATCAGTGAGCTAGTTATTAAAGGATTTATCTAATTATTAGTTGATTGAATACATCACAGATTGATGTTGGCAGGGTACCAGTGAAAGCCAGGAAGCTGTTTCGTCATAGTAGGGGATTCCTCAGCAGTACGTCCCTGGATTCCGTCAAAAATTAATATTGATTGAGTACATGTAAAAACCGCTGCATTAAAAATTGACGGAAGTAGCAATTCTATCAAAAGACATCACCCCACTGGTTCAGAGTTTTAGCCATTCACTAACATGAAGCCCCTGGCGTAGAATCTAGAGTGCATGCTGCGAATGAGTCCCATACTATGACAAAACAGCTATCCAGTGCTTCTTGGTTTTCATTGTTACCCTATCAACATTAATATATGGTGCATTCAATCAACTAAAAATGCAAACTCCACATAGTCATCTCAATTCAGTTCGCCTAATTGGTTTAGTTGTTTCCTGTAACTGCTCCCTGATCCTAATAATGATTATTTCTTCATTCTAATCAGTCAGTTAACTTAAGTATCATTAACATACATTAGTTCCTTATTACTTATAACAACAAGAGTATAGTTTACAGCCATAACAGAAATATAAAACATTCTTCATGTATAAGTAAATGGTTTGTAATCAGGTATTACATTAAAATACAAAGTATCCAACCTATACATCATGAATTATTTCAGCCTCATAAACGAATATCAGCTGATTTTAATAGAAATACGTAGTGAAGATGTTACTCAGGACAATAACTTAAGTTTTCTAACCAAACTACTGAATACAGTGAACTTAAAGCAACCAAAAGCATCTACATACAATCACCTTCAGTTTAATGGTGATGAAAATTAGTTATTGATTAATCTAAGATAATATGTATAATGAACTGTATAAGAAACTACGGAAATAGACCAGCTGATAAAATCAACCTCAAAACAGCCTCAAAAACCAATGAGAATGAAACAGATATGTCTAAATATATCACGGACTACTGGATTTGATAAGTTAAGTAGAAAACTTCCAGAAAAAAACGAATTAGTTACTTAAAGTGCTTAGATTTTTAATACTCACAAGCCACCGTTGAAAACATTGTTCCAGATTTAAGCGATCACGGTTGACGATTCGCATAAATAGTGGTAGAATCAGATAAGACCCTTATCGTGAATGTGTTCTCTGATTCATACATACTCAGTACTCAATTTTCATTGGAGTCCATTATTACTGAAATGATATAAGTTGGTAGTGAGTTAAGCATGAATTCAATAATTGGTAAGTACTCATACATTAATAATTCCCGCATATCAGTACTATACGAAGCTTTGAAATTACGAAGTACTCAATTATTTAATGTCACTATGTAATAAACACTGATCTCTTAAAACAACACCGAGTTGAAGCGTCCACTTATAATTTAATCATTTCTAAGTGTTTATGATTGAGTTGATGATTGTTATATGAACTATTGGATATACAAAAGATTCCTAATTAAATAAAGGAAGTATCAAATTGCCACTTAAATACCTACTCTGCTCATATATCATCATTATGTTGGACTACAATCTCAACTTAAAGATTTCACTGTTTTCTGAAATAAGAAATTAAGTTGTCAAATGACAAAAGTATAGCTTGTATATTATTTGTGTAGTTCATTTACTTCCTTCCTGTTTTCCTTCTTTCATAATCATTTCAATTGTAAAAATTAAATTTTCATTATTAGAGATAATTATATTGCTTCAGTTGGTAATTTCAACAATGAATGATTATGATTGATAGTACAATGACATGAAATTGAAAGTTTAATGGTTATAGGTAAAGAAACTGATCATTTATACATAATCATACAGGATACACTTAAAATAACGGAAATCTAGCTTATATAGGTATAGTCAGTTTATTGATTTCTATGCCATTATTTACTCAAACTGATAAAAATTTTCAGATTTTCAAGACACTGCATACACATACAAACTTACTAGTAGCGTAGAAACAGGTACTTCAATTTAGATGAAGATACTAATATCGGATACTTTTGAGATTGTGCTAAATCAACTTTACATTGATGAAGTTAGAAATATAAGTGATTGTTTCGATCACTTTATTTCAGTTACTTTGAAAAAACTATTTATCATTTGTGTTTAACTGGACAGATTCTATGATAACTCAAACACTATCACATACATATATATTTTATACAGATGGTTTGCTTAGCTGCTTCATTAATAAAATCGAATGACTATAATATATAAGAAGAGACAACAATCGTTTGTCTGAGATAGGCTCTAATGCCATACACTACTTCATTGCATACAGTTAACTTTTCATGTTACGACTTACCAAATATGATTGTGGTATTGTTATCACCACATGTTGTGGTGACCTTCAATAATCAGTTCATGAACACCAAGATAAATGATTGGCTTAAGTGTACATTTGCCTTTGATGTTTTTATAAACATGCTGTGTTTGATTTCATGTATTCTTTCCTATGCGTGAGTCAGACACATTGCATTGCATTGGTGTAGTATGCTTCATCTTCCTTACATGTTACTAGTCGTGCTAATCTCGCCCCGCCCCCCAGCCCAACGTTTATGTTGATTTATGACATCGGTATTTCGATATGATCTGATATATGTTCCTAGTTGTATTACTTGCTGGCTTGTTTATTCTTAAGCTATTAATGGATACAATACAGTACTGCTAATACCATCAGTGAGTTCTTACTGCGTTACTACGTGACTGTAATTCACCATCCTAATAAGATTGTTACATGTCCATAAAAGGCAGTTGTAACAAACTTCTTGACAGTTGTTAGTTTTGAAAAGAACATTGATTGTTCAGTAAACGATGTCCAATGAAATTATAATGTCACTTTCAATAAAAATGTTAATTTGATTATTGATATCTCGTATCAGCTTGTTTTTAGATTTAATTATTTCCATCGGTTACTAGTCATATCTATACACTCACAGTTTACACATCGACGTAATACATTAGAAAAATAATAGATATATCAGTAAGTCGAGTTATCAAGGAGTTCAGTGAGTCAAAATTGCACTACTGATAATCAAATTAACACTGAGAACGTTCTCTATACAAATATCTATTGTATGTTGTATGATCTGAATAGCTCCAAGTGTTCATTCATAGTTAAGATTTATATAAGCTGATATAAGATGTCCGCTATAATCAGATACTTAACTCAGTCAAGTATTTCGCTAATCCCCTTGAAATACACAGTTATGTATTATTTAAGTTGATTTATAACTGGTAAGTGGAATCCGAGACGTACATTTCGTCCTATTTAGGACTCATCGGCTGGATGCACCTGCATCCTAATGCTGATGTTCACAGTGGGTTTCGTGTCAAACGCCACCCCGTTACCACTAGACTACTGAGTCCAGACAGTCAACAGTCACAATTGTGCAACAGACGCATTGGTATTCGGAAGAATTCATTGTGACATCAACATTGGGATGGAGGTACATCCAGCCGATGATCCCCAAACAGGACGAAACGCACGTCCTGGATTACACTTGCCAGTCACATCCAACTAAAAGATATACTTGTAAATATGCTATAATCAGATACTTAACTCAGTCAAGTATTTCGCTAATCCCCTTGAAATACACAGTTATGTATTATTTAAGTTGATTTATAACTGGTAAGTGGAATCCGAGACGTACATTTCGTCCTATTTAGGACTCATCGGCTGGATGCACCTGCATCCTAATGCTGATGTTCACAGTGGGTTTCGTGTCAAACGCCACCCCGTTACCACTAGACTACTGAGTCCAGACAGTCACAATTGTGCAACAGACGCATTGGTATTCGGAAGAATTCCATTGTGAACATCAACATTGGGATGGAGGTACATCCAGCCGATGATCCCCAAACAGGACGAAACGCACGTCCTGGATTACACTTGCCAGTCACAATCCAACTAAAATAATACTTGTAAATAATTCCCTATATCGAGGCAATCAGCTAAGGATGCACATATAGCAACAGAGACTGACCAGCTTCAGTCTGTAACAAATCAACAGGAATATACAAGTTCATCATAACACAGTTATGCATTTTATCAATAACGTATATATCAATCAATTAATGTTTTGCTAATAGTTCGTCCACAATGAAGAAATACAACATCTTCGCTTTAAAAATTAATCCAAGTTATGTAAAAAGAAATAGTACAAATTATATTGAAATTCAACAAAATATAGTTGATTCTATACTAATCACAAAAAGCAATTCAACTATTTATTGTAATAAGTGGATACAGCTACATTAATTATTGGCAATTTTCTACACCAGAATAGTATTATTCATATACTCAAATAACAAAATACCTATTTTGTTGTTTGTATTCGTCAGATTGTTCTTGGCTGAGTAATATTATGACTTCAATGGGGAAGTAAACATCTGACCTGCAGGTTTCACTACGAATCCTACATAATCAGTGTTATATTACACATTGTTTGAAATATGAATGCCATAACTTTACTCGGTCTCCGTGGTGCTAATGGTCAGGCGTTCTCCTTGGACTTGAAGGTCATGGGTCTGATTCCCTGGGAAGGGAGGGTCGATTGTGTGTGTTAATGAGCAGTCCTATATAAGGACGTAACAAGTGTCTAATCTAACGTTGATCACCTTGAACAAGTAACTAGATAAAGTATATAATTCCTTTCCGTTGACATTTTTTAACAATGTAACTACTTTGATATTCATCGTTAAAAGTGTTTAAGTAGATAATTGAATATCACACTGTTTTATTACTGAGTTAATTAAATAACATGTGACTAATTGCATTTTATGATGATAAACATTAAAAGATAAACATCGAGGAAACACCTAGTCATGTGAGGATGAAAACTTCATAGCTGATTAGGTAACACTTTCTACGTTCATTAATACATAGTGAGATTCATACACTGATGAACAAACAACATATCCAGTAGATCTCATTAGTAAACAATTAATTGTAAAATAAATTCTGGATTTATTTACCCAAACTATGCATCTAAACGTTTCATTACAAACCTATTATGTTGATTAGAGAGTAAAATAAAAATATTTTAATTCTCTTTTTGAATTAGGAGTAACATGTGGATAATTATTGGAAGGTCACTTAGGTAGTATAGGTACAGGTTACTTATTTAGTCACATTATGCAATCCATTTTTGTGAGCGTATTGGCTGATTGTATTAAACCATAGAATTGAAATCCGCACTCTGTATTATAGTAAACAACCGGATTCATGAAATAAACTAGGATTCGACAGATTCCCTACCTTTGTGAGGCATTATAAATGAATTACTCTATTCGGTTAATAGTTCCTGATTATTTTCATTGTTACTGCAGTTTGTGCCGATTCGGTGTTTAATAATTCTATTATCTTTATGATATTTTCTGTGTTGCTATTGTTTATTCATTAAATGAACTACTTGGAGGCAATCAGTAATATAATAAATTTTCACTGTTTCAATGTGCTAATGCAATCTTTAAACCAAATTTTAGATGTAATTAGAATACATTGGGACCCTTCCGGTGATTTATCATGGATTGAAATTAATCAGTCTCTGTTACCATAAGTGTATCATAAGCGGATTGCCTCGATATAGCGATGGTTCGAAAATATTGTCTGAATTGGATTGTGACTGGGAAGCAGAATCTAGAATGTGCGTTTTGTCCTGTATGGGACACATCAGCTTGATATACCTGCATTCCAGTGTTGATAGCCGTGAATTTGTAATGTCAAACGATTATGCAGAGATAATCCTTTTAAGGATTTTGCTTACTGTTGCCACTTTAGTGAACGGATTGCCATCAGTGATGTTGGAAACTATCAGTTTTAAATGAACTTAATGAAAAAAGCTATTTGGTTTGTTGTTTTTATTAAATGCACAATGTTGAACTCATTTACAAATGTTAATTTCGGCTAAAAAATGAAACAACTTATTAACATAATTCTTATATTAGATATTCAGCAATACGTTTTTAACATTTATATACTGTTAGTGTTGTTTTAATACATGAATAATATATTTTATGTCCTTGTACTTTTCTGTCAAACAGTCTACTGTCTGTTTCACTTCTTTACCAGTTCCAAATAAACACTATTCTAATATCATTTGTTTTGAGTTATGTTTTCTGCATTCGTCAAGTGCAATCAATAATTGATTTCCAGTATACTTCCAATCAACAGGTTAATCTTACACATCATTTGTTGTTGTTTCCGTAACCTACTACATACTGATCCTGTATTCATGGCTATAACTCCGGTTTTGATTGTTAAGTTAACGGATCATATAATGTAGTGCACCTTTAGGAATACAACCTACTGAATAAAGTTAATGTATTTTGAAGTAAACTATATTCATATAAACTTAAAACACGCTTGATATGTTTATTTCGTTGTTATTATATCACTTTATATTTAATTTTTGGCTGTTTATTTTGGCAATTTAGAGTAGTGTATTCCATGGCCACTACAATACCATATGCACAATGAAAAAGATTTAATACATACATAGTGTTAAAAGGTCTTTACAAAAGTTAAATGTATCTACTTCACTACATGAACACAGAGTATGTAAACAATTCAACTTTTTTTAGTGTATTGAATTTTACCCATCCACCTCTTTTGTAAATATAGAGTCAAATGTAGTACAAGTCCACATTTCAAAGAGAACATTAATTCTCTCACGACCGTAAATAATCCTTGCTGTTAAGTATCAACTAGTACGGAATTTAGGTTGGCATCTTGCTACTGATCCCGTCTAACCGACTGACTTCAAAGAAAAACAACCTCTCAGAATAGTGAACATATAATAATGTCTCTATTTTACTTTATTTAATAGAATTTGATCAACACTCAAAGACTGCAGAGCAATTATAGTAGGTGACAACATAATACAAACTGATAAATAGTATATAAAAAGTACTGAAAATCTAAGACATCATACATAAACAACTAGTCTTTAAAACAACTTTGTAAATAATGTATTTAACTTTATATGAAAATACTCCAAGTTTGAATTGTTACTATTGAAGTAATTTATAAAACATGTACAACTAGTAATAACTAGTTGATCTTAGTTTACTAGCAGATCATAACAATGGTTTGCACAATGTTTCCTTAAAATAACTAATCGTTTCTTCAGATATTTTTAAAAATATTAACTTCCAACATGGTTATTAAAGTACGTTAATATGGAAGGTGATTAGTGCCTAGTAGGTGGGAAATTATATATCTAAGTACAATTTAGTACTCGTTTACCACGTGGATTCGAATTCTCGAAGGAAGTGATCCTTCCTGTGAACAGTGACCGAAGATTATCTAATTTTACAGGCTGCGATTCTTACCAATGACGTCATTGCAATGCAATTAACTACACCTTCCTGTGAGATTGGGATATTTACTTCGATTAATGATTGCGTAGTGCTAAATGTAGTTCTTACTTATTCCTTCATAGTGCTAATCGAATTCTATCGATCACGTTGTAATGTAAACACTGGTCAAAGTGGTTATTAGTAGTCGATCAACAGTGCAAAAGACTAGATAAGCACATAGTGATACTTTATACAATTATATTTCATTTATAAAACATTAACAGTAATGAAACCTGATAACTGAAGGACAATGAAAAGGCATTTCCAATTCTGTTTAGATCAGTTTCTAAACTGTGACCACTCCTCAATGGCCATTATATTTCTAAATAATTCTCATGAATATAACACTCTGTGAATTGTTGTTTCCAAGTAGTTTCAAGTCACATTAAGGAGACTAATTATTGTACATAATGTCATAATGAATAATCAATCACTGGTATAACTCATTTAACATGTGCGAGAGATGTTTTCACTTCGAACCAAACTATTAAAAAGACAATTAATTAAACTTTGATTTCACTGAGTTAAAGCCGATTGTTATAGCCATTTAGCAATATGCTATCATTATATCATATTTATGTTGAGTAAAATCTTCAACACATTTGACGACACAAAGTTTATAAGTGAATCTATATCTTCTTAGTGAATCAATAATAATTAATTAACAATAAAATGAAGATCTCAGAGATCAAAAATAACTTGTTTGAGTACCTTACAGCAAACATTTATTTGATATCCGCCTAAGTATCATCATCATCATCATTGTTAAAAGAAAAACAAGGAAATATTGCTTTATACAAAACAATTGTTCTAACTTTTATCTTATTATGAGTAATGATTGCAAATGAAGCAAATGTTTTTGACATTTCGATGATACTTGACCTTAATTAATGACTGAATTAAAACAATAACCGTTTATAGGATCAAGAAGTAATTCTAAGAAAATTTATGGCAAATTAAACTTTCTCTGCCTCCGTCTCATCCCATTTCATAGTTGAGATATTAAATAATACAGAAATATAAATTTGTGTTTCACTACAGTTATAAAACTTACATCGCTGCAAATGGTTCCATGTATGTGACAGGATTGTTATGCACAGAATGCATATCGTATCCGATATTTTCTACTCAATCGATAGGCAAAGCTTTTTTAATTGTGACTCTTAAAACACGTTTTCATTCCAAGTCGTTATCATTATAGTGTAAGCTGGATAGATTCGGTATTATTCGTATGTGTTTGGTCAGCAAACGGACGAAGCAATCATGGGATCACAAGTAAACAGTCTGAAAGATAGAAAAGGGAACAAAACAACTATGAACAAAAGTCCAATATGATCACTTAGAATCATTCGCGTTTGAAATCTAAGTCGGAGCTCCAGTACCTCGTGCATGTCTTACAATAGTATGCATGTTTTCTAATGGACCAGCCGATCTATGTTATATTTATCTGACTGCAGCTGGCCTATGTTTTATGAAATTACTTGTTATATATTAATGCTTTTCAGTAAGTCTAGTGTAATTAGCAATGCATAATGTTTTATGACTATTCATTAGCTAGTTATTCCTTCTCAACAAGGTATATGTCAACACAAAGATTCAGTTATGAATAAATTGTATGATTGTATCTACTAGTATCGCATAAAAAAAGAAAAAAGATCTTCGAAAACTTGCAGCTAATTACCAGAGAACAAAACAAACCATGCATAATGGCTGACAAAAATAGCAGATCTAATAAATCCCGTTATCATTTTATACATCTGTTGGTTGCTACGAGCTAAAACACAAACGGCTGATTACAACATGTCCTATCAAACCTTATCATTGAGTGAGCATCAAAGCTTTAACACAATATTGATAATATCATTGTCATTTTCAACAGTGCCCATAACTACTTAGTATAGAATAAATTTATGAAATTAGACTATATTCCAGTGTTTATCATGACCAGAATATCTTATTACATGATTAAAGAAGGGGATTATAGTGAATTATTAACCTGCAGTTCCAATAAACCCTGGTATACGTTTCAAGACACTTTCATACAACATCACTAAGGCTGATTTTAAATGATATTTATGGCCTGTTTTAACAAAATACTTGTCAGTGGATGATAATGGTTGCTTATAGTGTACTCGTATTGCAACATAAGAGCCCATTCGTTTTTATAACCATTTTAGTATAAATTGAGCTACCCTTAAGCGCACATAACGATTTTTAGAGTATTCACACCTTCCCATTTATTTGCGATAGACTGAATTTGATCAGTGTCTGTTACTATATATCTCTGTTGAGCGGATGACCTCAATACAGTGGTAGTGCACAAGCACGAATTAAGTTGCAATTGTGGCTGACAAGTGAAATCCAAAACGCGCTTTTCATCTCATTAGAGACTCCTCAGCAGCAAGCACCTGTATTCTAGTATTCATCTTCACACCTATTATGTCCAGTTGACAAATCGCAAATAGAATAAAAATTGTATTCTGGATTCTACTTGCAAGCTACAATCCCAACTTCATTCATGCACATTACGTTTGCTACCTTCTATGCATGTGTACGCAAACACATACTTAAATTGATAGACAAAGTAGGATGTAATACATTCGTTTACATGATATTAGGATTTTCCGTCTATCGTAGACTTTGACTATTTAATGATTACGACATAAGTTGAATAGGATATTCAACTGATAACTGATTTGGGCTTTCATTTTAACAAAAGACTGTTTAGAATCATTCCCGAATGATAAAGTGATATAAACAGATTTCTTAGAAGCAGGGATGGCCGATATCATTGATTCTGTTATCCACCGCGCTACTGTCTGCAGCTAACACTCAGCCTTGCCTTAATCTATTGCACAGGCACAAAGATCCGACGGATTACCAAGAGGACAACTAGTTACTTACACGCATGTATTATAACAACCAACAGTATACAAGATATATATATATATATATATATATATATATATATATATATATATATATATATATATATATATATATATATATATATATATATATATAAGACCTAGTCTTTGTCATGTCTGTCACACAATATTGGCCAATCACATGTCTTCTTCCAGACATGTCAAAGTATAGTATGTTTTATCAGACTGTGATTATTTCACCTACTTATAAACTTTTTTTATGATGTGCTTTCAACATCAATATTTATATTAATAAATTTTCATTTTAGGATAAGCTTTCATTTTTCCATTGATTTGTAATAGACTAAAACTGGTCAGCCTCTGTTACCGTATGTGCATCCTGAGCGGATTATCTTGATATAGAGATAGTACACAAGTATAAGTACATTTAGCCGACGAGCCCCAAATAGGATAAAACGCGCGTCTTGGATTCTACTTGCCAGTCATAATCCAACTTAAATTCTCATTTTCTTTAACAGTATTATTTGTATGGTTAGAACTAATCCTGTTGAATGACTCATTTATGTTTTAATCTAAGTTACTGTCCTATTCATGTAGATTTTCTAAACATCGATTATTTATTTTAATACTTTTGTAAGAAATGGTATATAATTTAATAAGAAAAAAGAAAATTCAATGAAAAACATGTACAATACATTTTGTAAACAATGAAAAACATCCCATTTACAATCTAAAGTAACTTTAAGTAACCGGATGAGTGTAAGTGAAGCTTTCACAGTGTATATAACCATAAACAACTACAATGTATTTTAGTTAAATTCATATTTATTCATATTAAAAAAAGTTACGACAATAAAAAATTTAATTTGATATCACGAATTAGTCTGAATTAGACAACCACTGATTACCTGTAAGCACTGGATTGTTGTTTCGCCATATTATGGGACTCTTCAGAAGTGCACATCCCCAACCTAATCAAATTAATTCATGATATCAAATTAACATTCAGCAATCTCCACAACATTCAATTACAATAACAAGTTAATCTGATTAAGGCAAACTATAACAATAGAATTAGATCATAAAATAATTTAAAAAAAAATAACATTGACTGAAACAACTTTTATTCAGGTAGTTATTAATGTATAGCCCTTATTTTCTGTCATATATATATATATATATTTGGTGTTTGAAAAGAGTCGTTATAAAACCTTACATTAAAGTTTTATGCTGGCCGGTAATCATCCTCACAGTACGTCTTCAAGTTTGGTGGAAGTGAGAAATTTGGACAAGTATTATTCAGTTTCACAATCTAAGATGTTAAGACTAAGCTGTTTGGCTGATGACTGACTTTTCTATGAACACGCCGAATAGTGAGTCTGATATGTTAAGTATATAATCAAGACTAGTTATATTTTAGAACTGTTTTTCAGTAGACTATTTCATCTATTTTGGTCGCATGAAAAGTGAACGTTTAATTCCTATTATTATTACGTTCCCCTTGATCTATCCACTCGTTTGACACATTAACTTTTGGCATACTGTCTTAAATTATGAAATGTAGTTAATCCGTTGTGTGTGTTACTACAGTTCACCATTACTGTTTCTTTTATTTTGTATTGATGTTAATTTTTTGCTTAATTGACTGAGTGGTTATGTTTCATGTGTATATAAAGAATTGTTTGAATGTAATTTGATTTTGTCTGATTATTCATCAATCACCTGTTTTTCCTCACTTAGAGTCTGGGACTGAGTAGGTATAGGGCAGACGTAAGGACATCAATTAGACACTCGTGTTGGCACTGCTCACTGTATTGGCGTGTACAAGGTCTAATTAAATAATCGATCTAACGGTCACTTCATAAGACAGTCGCGTGAAAACACTGCGAAAAATTGTCACATTACATTTTTCACAAATAACCAAACAAACATAAAATTGATCACTAGTCAGTGATCAGTCGATGTAAATATATATGTATACATCTTAATCTTAGATTGATACTAAGGTGGAAGAGGATCATAAATTGATACACATCGGTTCTCAGTATTATATTGGTAGTAAGCTAAAAATATTACTTTATATACAATGAGATATGTTTAGTTCTTTAAAGCGTAACTGGATTCATATTACTATATCATTCAATCAATAGGCTAGAATATTTGGTCTTCAATTGTTTCTTTTGCAGCTGATCATACTTTAGATATTTTACTTCAGTATAACATTAAAGCATATAGGTTAATATTAAAAAGTAAAATATCATCGTGGTTAAATGAATTAACATCTCAAAATATTAGAAATGATCCAATAGTGGTGATCCAAGCTAATTTGGCTCTTTTCAAAATATACATAACATCGATGGTTTCACAACCAATGGATTATGTAAAGGCAAACCACGTGACTGACTAATCATTTTTCTATGGGCTAGTCGACTGGACTTACATAAAGTACGGGATGGAGATATTGTCTAGAACAATAATGAAAACATCTCAGTTAAATCATCCAGATCAGAGAACAAAAACTGTCAAATACATCCACCTTAGTTGTAAATATTCTCCATCATGATTAGTATTTAGTCATTGTTGATAGAGTGACATTTGTATTAGAATCAGGATCAATCAACGTCGGGGAAATCTTGTTGGATGCTCACTGAGTCGTCTAAAGGTACCATATTCTCCACAAACCTTCCAAAGGATCTAACTTCGAAATATCTCTGTAGAAAGACATTAACTATCTGCTACTTCTAACTTTTCAATGATTACCTCATTAGTATCAGCCGATATTCGACATAGAATTACATTCAGGTTCTAACTAACTATTTATTACCCCCCTCCTCACCCCGGCACATTATTTCCTAAAAATATTCACAACACAGTGAATTTCCAAAATATGTTTCATTGACTACTTTAGGACTATATAGTTTAAGAAAGCATTGTCTAATTGTAATAATGATAATCAATGATTGAATTAATCAGTTAATATGATTAAGGCAAAACAACAAGCAACATTAGATCAACATGTTCAAAACTAGTGAATTATTAATAACCATAACTAGTATTCTGTATAATACAACCACCATTACCATTATGTTTAGACTGTTTTTTTTATCATTCATGTTATCTAAAAAAATAAACAGTAATATTCTACTACATATTTATTGTAAAGATGCTTTCGTTCTAATTAGAGTCTCATCAAGATTCAACATTATTGCATAGTTATATTTTCGTGCACAAAATAAATACAACTAAATGGTGGTGAGTAAATAATAATAATAATAATATGACAGAATATAAGTTTGGTTGATAACTCAAACTGATTACATAATAGTGGAATTGTAGGTGTATGCTCATTCTGCGTGAAAAGAAGTTGTTTGTAGTGACTACGTAATAATGAAGAGTGAAAACATGTGAAATAACAATTCGAAATCAGTTAGTGCTCAAGTTGATGACAAGAGATAAAGACTATAGAGTACACTTAGAATTAATCTGTTAATCATTAGAAATGATTACCCAGTAATAAAATTAAAATGATAAAGAACTGTAAACCTACGTCTTAAATTAGTTTTATGACAATGAAAGGCAAACCAAACAACGTCCATAAAGGGTTCAAATTTACAATGAAAGTGGAAAACAAAAACAACGTTCCATTCTTGGATGCTTTTTTAACAAGATTAAACGGATCCATAAAATGAAGTGTTGATCGGAAATCGACTTATTTAGGCCAATTTACTTCTTGCCATACTTGTCAAGGTTAATGCCTGGTTCATCAATCAAAACACATCAAATCACTAACCGTATCAAAGAAATCTACGTTCATGAAAGTACAGTTTATATTGGGAAAAGGCCATAAAATTGTGGTTAAGAATAGCGATTAAAAATATTTCATGCTCAAGGAATGATCACTTTGCCTCTTAGTCAACTAATTTTGATGTCTCAAACTAAAAACGCATCACCAATGTTAGGCACATCCATGTACATTCATCAGTTTAAATAAACATATGAAGCCGCCTACATTAGATATATAAGTATGCGAACCTATCTTTCTATATTTAAGCATCGTTCTTTCTGATTTATCAGATGACATAGTCGAAACTGAACTCATTCTCCGCAAATTTAATTGATGCAAGCCAACAAGTCGACGTTAATAAAGCATTCAGAATAATTTGTAGGATCTCAACTAGTTTGCCTTTCTCCTTTATATTTAGCTTCTTAGCAACAGTGGAGGTCATAAGGATCCATATAAATGAATTAAACCTTTGGATTTAAAAAAGGTTTACATAATCACTCGCTTTTTCTTGGTTATCCAATTAATTTAAAACGTATGTCTCTTACTTTTAGTTTTAATTTCATTGCTATGTAGTCATTTCTAGTGATTAACAGATTAATTCTAAGTGTACTCTATAGTCTTTATCTCTTGTCATCAACTTGAGCACTAACTGATTTCGAATTGTTATTTCACATGTTTTCACTCTTCATTATTACGTAGTCACTACAAACAACTTCTTTTCACGCAGAATGAGCATACACCCACAATTCCACTATTATGTAATCAGTTTGAGTTATCAACCAAACTTATATTCTGTCATATTATTATTATTATTATTATTATTTACTCACCACCATTTAGTTGTATTTATTTTGTGCACAAAAATATAATTATGTATTAATGTTCAAACTTGATGAAGCGTTAGTTGAAGAAAAATATTATCTTGTCCAATTTGTTATCTTCAGTATCTTTATCAGGATACTAGATATTTTATTAAACGTTGTTTTTGCAAAACAAGTGCACTGGAAAAAAATGATAGGCACGTCACTTATTAGTGCTAATCGTGTTGCTTTTATTGCTTAATCACAATGTAATAAACAAACGGACCATCAATCTACTTCCCTAAACCTCCAGAATAGTACAAATACACCTTGTTAGCAAATACGACTGACACCAAATCTCTATTCAGCGTTTCCAGACAAGCTTAATAGTGTTTAGAGCGAACCTGAGGACAGAAATACTAAACATGATGTATTCAAGTATATGGATCCATTAGTTAGTGAATTTCTCTCAACTTGATTTAGCTACTACTTAGTAGATTCTCGTCCTTTTCTTTTAACTACTTAATAGTCAGATAGTAGTAAATTTACTCACTAAAAATTTACAACCGGATGGTTAGTCAGTATAAAGCCATCAAGCAGTTATATGAAGAAGCATTCTTATAACTTTAGAAAGAACTTTATTACTGCCTCTAGTGCCACATAAGAATATTTTACATGGGAAATAATTCCTTTGAGTAATATTTATGAAGATGAATTATAATATATCAAAACGATCCTCGGTAGATTTAATATTACAATGTTTGTTGAAATAGCTACTGATTACCTACATGAAGTAGTAAGATATATCAAGTGATTATTTTTGCCATTAGATATAAGTGAAATAAGAATTTTAATTGGGTGTTGTGGAGATTGTTGAAGGTCAATTTGATATCACGAATCGGTTTGAATTAGGCAACCATTGATCACCTGGAAGTACTAGACAGCTATTTCGTCTTCACGACACCCAATTCCAATCGATATCAGCCCACTAGTGACTAACCCATCGTAGTAACTCCTAGAATTCTAGTGAGATGTGGCCAGTGGAGTTTAACCCTTATCGGATGTGAAGCAGTTATCCGCTGATGGCAATGGATGAGGTCGCTTAAACATATCATAAATTGACTGAATTAGAAATATCAGCCGTTGGGAGCCGACCCACTGGTCTAATGGTAAAGCGTTCGCTGCGGAGCCAGAGTCCTAGGTTCAATCACCGATAGGGTTGTGGATACGCACTGCTGAAGAGTCGTGTACTATGACGAAACGGCTGTTCAGTGATTCCAGGTAATTAATGGTTATATAATTCAGACAAATTAGTGATATCAAATTGATAGAAGAATGTTAGCCTTAAAAATGATGGCAGTATGGCAGACGACATTAATTAACATAATTTCAAGAATTAAGTTGAATGATTAGACACTCATTAGAACAATTACTGTTCGATGTATTACAAAGGAAAAATAGAATGAGTATTTAAAACTAACTCCTAAGGTCCACATTCATACCACATACAAAAATACTGTGGGACCAGATACCTAATTCAAATCCTAAATAAGCCAAACAGGTACCAGACTTAATTTGCTAATTACGTAAAGACGAGTAAAGGGAAGTATTACATCTAAATATGTATTGTATGACGAAACATCCAGTATATTACTAGTTTGTATCGACCAAGTAGTTGCCTTATGATACTCTTGTAATTCCATAACTGTAAGCCATGAACTGGTTCGTTTAAATTCTGCAACTGAATATTGTGAGAATTGCTGATTTTAATTTGCTATCATGAATTGGTCAAAGTTAGACAATCATCGGAAACCAGGGAGAACCGGACATCCGTCTCGTCCTTGCATGGGGTTCTTCAGCTGCGCGCATCCACAACTCCCCCCCAGTGAATCACTTAAATTTGATACACATATTTTGCTATTCATTAACTACAGTTGGTTAAATATAAATTCATTACTACACTTTGTATTAGGAAAGTCTTGGTCACTTATTTGCTGAGATTTACAGTATGCTATTCCCTTCAGTCCATTATTTTGTTTACGATTCTAAAAAATAAGAAGGCGTCAATGCTCACTCATCTGATAGGAAGGAATTAGTGTCGAGTATAGATCATGATGAATATAATAACGAAGTAGGGCCATCAGCAAGAAAGCAATGATGTGTTGTACAGACAGCATAAAATGTATCTTTTAAACTTCACTAAAGACAAATCCAATCGCCATGTCAAAGAAGAAGTTGGTGATTACGAGTGAAAATCCCTAGTGTGTAAAAGCAGGTTGGAAAATATGATTGTATGGGCAAGTAATAGTATCCGAAGATTCAGTGCTTGAATATAATCATAAATTGTTACGATAGCGAAAAAAATTAAATAGGAAGACTTATTCATAATATAAACCTTGTCTTTATATTATCATGTATAAAGCAGGTACCCAAATACTCGACAATTAGACGAATATATATGTTAACACTAAGTATAAAGCGGTCCCACGAAAACAGAGTTTAAATAGTGGAGTAAGTTCAAGAATAATCTACATGTTTACAAGCAATTGGAACAATTATAATTCATTGCAATTAGAATTCAAACGCCCTTGACTCAATACAATCGAATAACTTAGCAACATAACAGATATCTAAGGCCCTAACTATAAAAATTATATTTTAGAATCAATCCCTCTTGAACGTTTTAGATAGTTACAATAACAAAATACTAAAGGTCTCAACAAATACACAGTTTCAACGCTCAAGCTAGTACACTGACAACTGTATCCAGGTTGGACATCATATGCAGTTTACTGTGATGGAAATCAGTCTCGAAACTGCAGTACATTATGATACACATGGTACTGACTTTGTGATAGAACCATGTTACATTTTATAAAAAGCTTTCTTATTATGTTATTACAACATAAAGTTTACTACAACATAAAACTATAAAGAAAGAAAAACTTAGTGGTAAAAGATCACAATGATTTGCTAAGTTTTGGTACGATGATGGTGAAAATTTATACAACCACTTTGCAAAAGATGTTTAGAACAGAACACACTTGACAGTAAAAACAATTCAAAAAACAAAAAATGAATTCATTTTATTTCTTTGAGTCTTCAGCAGCTACTTATAATAATTTAAATATGAAGAATTAGAAAATGTACACGCATTAAAATATCATAGTCCATTTGCATAGTCTTTAAAAAATACGATACAGCAAAATTCTTAAAAAAAGTTACAGATGAAAGACCTATAACATAGAGAATGCTTCTGAATTTTGCATCAAAAGTTGAGTAAACTTAATGCAATACCGCTAGCCTTGGTGGCATTGGTAATCTTTTATGATAATCTACTAAAGGTATGGGATATTTTACCACGTGATTTGAAACCGAATCAGAATTAAAATTACCAAGAGATTTATTTACAACAGAAATTGAATCATTTGAATATTCTTGAAAATTACAAGAAATAGGTTCAGTACTGGATTCTTCTTGGTTCCATTGTTTTTCAAATTCACATACAGTTAAATTCATTTCAGTAAGACATTCATTCGTCGAAACAATTCGAACAACAGATATTATTAATGTAACAAGGCCAGCAAAAACAATAGGAATACCTGAATATGAGATAGACAAATGAACATGTAGTCCCCCACTAAGCTGAGTGACACATATTCCTAAAAAAATAAGAACCAAACCAAAAACAACAATACATAAGCTTATGATAAAAAGAACTTTCCCAGGGGTGGGAACAATGAGGCAGTCGGTTAAGCAAGTTCCGGAAATTCCCATTAGACAAACATCTTAGTAAGATGAATTCAACGCACGTTTTAGATCTAAATAATTAAAAAAAAAAGTTTTAGTGGAAAGTACTGGATAGCAATTTAGTGAATACAAGTAAATACGAAAAATACAATTTAGTAATTGCATGCAAGTTTACGCTCAACCTTGATATAATAGTTAAGCTTGTATGTTATAACGAACCAATAGGACTCCACTAGCTAGAACAACTGATCCTTTAAGTTCCTACTCTGTTAAATAGGTAGATTGAAAGTAGTAAGAGAAAATGCGGTGAATCATTAATTCGAGGGTCAAGTTGTACTGTTAAGTGTATGGAGATAGTATTGAAAACATGTTATATTTTCACAAGAGGGAGATAGGAAAATTCTAATGTAAAAATCTACACCACATCTTACTCTTTCCATGACTTACCGAGTCCATTAGCAAGGTCGTGAAGATACGGAGTTAACATAAAAACAGGCCTCAAACAGTTGATTCTTCGGTTATGCGATAAGCCCCCCAACCCTCTGATAGACAAGACCACGATTTGTTCGAATTTGTTTTCAAATCCATCTAGAAGTATCATTTTATAGTATGAGCGACTAGGAAGGGACAGAAGCTCACATACTTCCAGGAGCAATCAAGATTAACTCTGGTTCTCCAAACACTAATTGTATTTGCATTTCATTAATTTCATTAATTACTTTTAAAATATACACTTGTATGGTGCATTAAGTATTTATAAATATATGACATTTATAGGGAATTTGGATTAATTTCGTTTAAAAACCAATCCAACTTTATTATAACAACAAAATATGATCCTATGGTAATTCATACGTAAAATTAAACGGTTAAACTAAACCCACCTACACAAAAGACGTATGAGTTCTTTAAGTTGCATAACAATCAGAGTTTTACCAATAAATGTAATAGTAACTAGATACATTTGTTCAAAATGATATTCGAAATAAAGCATGGGCAAACTCATGAAAACTAGGCTTGGAATAACTATGGTGTATATTTTCATAGAGTAATAGGCTTAACATCATGTTAACACCGTTTCAGCCTTACAGAATTATGAATAAAAACATTAGGAACTAAAAAAATATTTTTTTACTACTCACCAATGTTCGTTAACCCATTAAGAAGGATAATATTTGATTAATAAAGGGAAATTAGTCCATATGGTACATTAGTATTACTGTTATGGTATGATTCACATTTGTGGTCAGATAAATACAAAAACCAACAGGTGCTGTGTATAAAAAGTATTCGGTTTTTTTCATTACAAGGATAAGAGTGTTTGTGTGCTCTGGCCGATTCGGATAGTCGGGTTGGATACAGTTGTATCCAAACGAATACAACAAACAGATACTAAACTTGTAACTTTTGAAGTGGATTACGGCGTTGGAATAAATGTATATCAGACATGCTAATCTAAAGTGCAAATAAGGTGATTTTGAGATTAAGTTTGTCTGATTAATGAACCATCTTACAGGTGTCTTATCGACAGTACTATCTACATATGAGATTTGTGAAGACTGATTCGAAATCTCTACACATAGTACACTAGATATGAATGTTGGATTCAAAGGCGACCAGTTTTTGAAACTTGACGGGAATCGTAGACATTATCAAATGAACATTCTTAACAGTAACCCTGAAAATTTGGCTACCAAACAAACCCTCAACTACTAATAACCCACAAGACAAATTATTGCACTAGACATCTTCGATGTGTGTCTATGAATTCATTTGCTCTTGTAGAGCAACATGTAATGACCATTCGATGTGCACTTTGTACAAGGGGATACAAACGCGTAATGCCATTTGATTATGGAAAGGAAACAGGTGGCAATATGAGTACGTTATAGAAAACCTCATTATTATTAACAATTCAATGGGAACAGACTGATCTTTTAAAGTTATCTACAAGGTTAATAGAAATGTACCAGTCAGTAAGTTACCGCAACTATGTATTGATTCAGCCGTTTTCATACAAACATAAATCTAAAACCAGTCTAACCTTTGATCTTACTAACAACGTAACCGGAATTTGTCACATATTACCGTTTGAATAATTATTTTTTATTCTGCCTAGTTTACATATTTATTTCTCTATCAATCTCTCTGGTAAAAACACCATTACCCTTATTTCTATCCACTTCTGGGATACGTTTTATTTTCGAATTTATAGTGTTAAATAGCCCAAATGTAAAACTATGACCCCTGATCTACCTTCATGCATAACTTTAGGAAAAATCATCAGTTGTTTATTTATTTTTTCCGAAATTTCTACTCTTTACGTTTTCCAGTTCCAAAATTCCTATCTAATAATTATGTCGCCGCAAGTAATAGTATTATTATTTTTTACGATTGGTACCTTTGACTTTTGCAGCTATGTTTTAATATTCATTATCAGTTTAACTTACACGTAGGCATAAATTATTCAACATTGTAAACTAATTTGCCGGGAAAAGATTCTCTTTTCTGGGCCAATTTTTTGTTGCGCATGATCTACAAGTAACTGAATCCTGAGTAGCTTAAGCATTTAAACAGTAGAGGAATCTAGTGTAACATCACTACCACACCAATTAACTAATAGTGAGATACGATTCCCTACAAACGAAAAACGAGGAAATTTTCAAACCGACTTCTAGTAAACGAAACAGAATATATCGCAGAAAAATAGTGAAAATCAAATATTTAAGTTAGTCTTACGTAGCTCTTGAAACGACTATATTTCGGAAAATTTTATGGACGATTGGCTACAGAATTTGAGGAAAATAGGACGACTATAAACGTAAGCAGAGCGTCTTACTTTAGATGGATACTGGAGAAAGGTGAACTTCTTACTAATGATCATTTAAACTGACACGTTTAATTGATTAACAAACACTGATTTCAGTTTTATCCTGTGGAAAAAATAATCATATGCTGATTGTACATAGTAAATGGATGTGTATACACTGAAGATATAAAAGAGGTAGATACTATAAGGAAAAGAGAAGCCACGTCACGGGAGTCCCATGTTAATTACGAAACAATAAAGCTCATTGACGAGGTATGACTGTACACTATATTGTTTTCCTCTAGATAACTTCAAAATTTGCAAGAACTTTGCAGTTACTATTCGGAGGGGTTTTAGGACCTAACCACTACTGACTGAAATAATGAGGAAACTCTCCACCTTCAACACACTAACACAAGTGGTTAGTTAAACATTAGGTCCGTAAAATGTTTGCTAAAAACGGAAATGATTATGTGTATAATAGCCCTAAAGTGCGAGCAGCAGACACAATGGAGCATGAGTTTAAGACTAATATCCTGGAAAAATCTTACGGAATGAGACTTTACACGTGAATCACGGTAAAAATTAATGATTAAGTTTTTCATAAAAGTTCTCCGGGAAAATTAGGATAGCAGTCCATAGGTTGCTTACAATTTTTTTGAAAATACGTAAATGGCTAAGATTAGTAAACATGAGGGAATCTCTGCTGTGCATAACAGCTTACGTGAAGCTCAATGTGGCTATGAAATTCACTTACATAAAGAAAAATTATATGATCTACATAATGATTTGCGGTTAGCTTAATTATTGCTATTATCAGTCGACTCCTGTCGTCAAGTTTCAAGACGTAGGAATTTGTGAAGACTGAGTTGGATATATTGATGGATTTGACAGGACAACCAACTTTTCACGTGCGTAACGATATGAACGCAATGTATTCAGATATCAAAAGTGAGTTTATTTGGATTTGCAAATAACATTATCTTTATGCACACCAGTGCGCTTACATAGTTACTATCCTTTTTTACAATTTTTAGTCTAAAAAAAATTATGTAGAACCCGATAGTAGGCTTAAGGTCATAATATAGGACAACTCAAAACTTCTTATTTACTATAACGCAGATGTCAGTCGAGATTACAACAGCATAAGGATGAACTGTTATCGGGTACTCAACAACAACCACTCTGTAAAAATTTCGTAAATCGTTTACACTTCGAACGTCGCAAATACTTGCAAATTCATTTAAGAATTCTTGGGTTTATTTCAGCACTTATTACTTAAAACAAAAAAACGAAGTAATAGAAAACGTTAAGTTGATGTAGACATTATGTGAAACATTTTGAAGTCTATAATATAATCACAAGTTAACTTGTAAAAACCATACAATACGCTAGGAGGTAAATTATTTTCGGGAAAACTGACCAATTAAGGAAAAATTAATCAACACGTGGAATTCTTGGCGAATTCTACGTGACTGCCCCTTAAATGACTCTATAAACTAAAAATAAGGCCAACTGACACTACCAGTTGTTTTAGGTACGTGTAAATAAGGTGATCTGAGAGACCAAAAAAAAAATGCTTTTGCACATGGAAAAACTGCTGAGGTAACAGCAGACCCGAATTTTTTGGCTTGAATAGCTCTTGCAGGACAAGGACCAGATGTCAGATGACTGTTTTGTAATCCTCGCTAATAGTAGTACCTTGAAGACTAAACCTTACTTTGAAAGTAATTAACAGGCGGAGAATAATGTATTATAGTATAGAATTATAGTAATTCGCGACTCGCAACTCGAAATGTAAACGATATGACCTTGGTTTCTGAATTTTCATGGAATGTCCTCTTAAATAGACAGTCCTAGAGAGAACGACGGGATACACACCACTACCCAAGTCATAATACAGTATGAGATAAATCTGTAATAAACCACCTCTTAACAAATGGCAAGCTAGCGTGACTGAGTTACAACCCACAGACAAAGAGACACCTTCCCAAAACTTTTCCAGCTACGAGCTGAAAAGAGACATGCTACCCGAGTTTCCTTATATTTCGACAAGACTTCCTTAAAGTTGTTTGAGCGGAGTAGCTATACAACGTTGCATAGCGACTAGTACTAGTCGCATATGTGACTGATGAATGTCACGGTACCCTTATAAAAACTAGCTTCTAGCAGGCCTGTATGTTCACTCGAATATAGTTCCCAAATCTCCCTGTTATCCTACCTTGTGAATGGTTCTACAGGCTTTAAGTCCAAAATTCACGCTACCTGAAAACAGTAAACTCGATTTCAGGCTCTCACCTATATCATGTAATCCACAGCTGTAATAGATTAAAGCACACATTTAAATCTACAGATGGTGTCCAATAAAGTTGGACTAATTGAGTTAACTGGTAATGCCATATGTTCATGAATGCAATTGTAGCGACATTTTCTTAAGCTGCGGCATCCGTCCAATGTATAATAAATGATTACAATTAGTTGTACACGAATTTTGAAGTATTTTCCTTCCTATTACCTCTTATTTCAGCTACAAGCTATTATAAACTAGATGACATGTCGAACTTCGAACAGTTCGTGGAAGCCTTCGTCCAAACGGGTTAAATACTACAGGTAGTGTTATAGCACGACATCAGGTTGTCACAAGATATGCAGCTGATATCTTGCAAGGTAATAAATAGGCAGTCCAGTAGCAGTCTACTTAAATTCACCAAAGCAATAGCAACCAAAAAATTCAAGCAAAATTCATGCGCTAAGAAAGAAACCGCTGTAAATCTCGTTTTATCATGTTAATGTCTCACTCTCATTATAGGGGCATATGTTCTTTTTTCTGTCTTCCTCTTGCTTTGATAGTGTTTCACTTATTGAGTTACTTTGATCTCCCTCTTAATTCGACCATATTTAATGTGCATATATAATAGGATTATAATTGACTAGACTTGGCAGCTCATTAGGGGATCCCGACCGTGCTGCTACCTTGACGTGGTGGTCGGGCTTGCCTATCGTGATGACTCAATCGGGCTGTACTGGCTGAAACAATCGTTCCTCTAGGTCCTACCATGCCAGGCAGGTCGGTTGAAGAGCATTATAGATGCCACAGCTGCTTGAACATTGTGGAGGCCACTGGTACCCCTAACACTGATGTTTGTACTGTATAATTCTTTATTGATATCTATACTATAAAGTATGATTGCAGTGTAAAAAGTTATTATTGAGGTTGGCGCGTTGTACAATTGGTGACGCTGGATTTTCTTGGTTCAAATATATATCTGTCGCATCTTCGTTTCTGACTTCTTGATCATACGCGTAATTGATGGTTGCGCGTGTATAAGTCTGGTTATTTACGAAGACGAAAAAACAGGGATATATAGTTGTTGGTTCCAACGGAGTTACAAATCCAGCAGTATAAAATAAGTCAGTCTCATAATCTGAAGGTACCAACAACATCTTGCGAAGCAGTATCTAGTCGGGACGCATCTTTATAATTACCTAAGTGATTCCTCAGTTGTTCCTGGAATTTAATCTTGGCTATTTCGTTACTAAACTGAATTCTAAAACGTTTCCCGTGGTAGTTTTTCGTCGCTCGGTAAGACGCAAGCAAACGTGTGCTTGCACTATAGCGTAATGGGAATCCAAACATGTGCTCCAGAAAGATCGGCAATCTTCTATCGAGCCTCTCCAGCGGTGACTAATCGCAATATGGTCTATTTGAGTCCACCGTTGAGTAGGCCCAGGAGGTCTCCATGTTAAACGATGTCGCTCCTTATACCTAAAGTTTGTGTTAGCTAGAAGTAACCGATTATCTGAGCAAAGCTGCAGCAGACGGTCGCCGTTATCCGTTCTCTGAGCTGGAACACTGAAGCATCCACTTAAATGTCTTTCACATTGGTTCAAGCTACCTATTTGGGCGTTAAAATCACCAGCCAAGATTACCAAATCTGAGTTTTTGGCCCTATGAAGTAGTTTAGAAAGTTTTCCGTAGAATTCATCTTCCACTTCATCCAGGCTGCAGTCGGTGGGAGCGTAGGCAGAAACAACGAGAAGACAACGGCGTGTGTCCCTATCTTTCCGAGTTCTTACTGAACCATTTAGTCGGACGACACATAGGTGACTGTCGACAGGAATCCATTCAAGAGGCGCCTGTTCTGCTTTCATACTTAACGCAATACCTGCACCGGCGAGCCCACGAGAAGTTGCTGTTGAATCTCCAGGTAAACGAAGTGTGTATAGCGAAGGTTGTTCCTTCTGACTAGGTGAGGTAAAGTGAATGACCACGCTAGGATCCTGTATGCGTGTTTCGGAGACGCAACATACATCAATGGCGCGGGATTCTAATGTCCTAGCTAGGGAGGCTTGTTGCCCTATTTGACACAGGATTCGTACATTGAATGCACCATTGTGAATTTTGGAGCGTGGTCTTAGTATGCTCGGGACGTTATTTCGAGGGGTCGGAATCGTTGGCACTAATGACACAGGAGGAAGTTGGAGATAAGGATTTAGGCTTGAAGGTGGGGGCAGGATAAACATTAGGAATAGAAGAAGGAGTTTGATAAAAATGGCGGTGATCTTGCGTGTTGTTAGTGGTATGAGGGCGGTTATCTCTTCCCAGTGGCCCACGCTGTGGAAGGGTTCTTCTTGATGTACCTGAAAATCAAAATGTGTTAGGGTTGGCCTGAAAGACCTGGGAGCGTGACCGCAGTGCCCAAGGAACAACTGATTGAGGCCGGTTACACACGGCCTTTTTAAGAGAGGTTTTCGTTGTTGTTGTAGCTCCGTACTTGTTGAGGCCTTACTGCTGGAGACGGAAATCCGTGGAGTAAAGTGAGGTGTGTATTTTTAGGATCGACGTTTTGTAACACCGCGTTTTCTTAGTGGGAAAGCAGCATCGATGCTATGCTGGTTGTCCGAAGAAAACACCCTGCTGCCGTCACACTTTTGTACAGCCAGCAGTACGACTTCGTCCTCGGACCTTATATTTGCTGCTTCTGGTCTCATTGCTCTTCAGCCGACCTGCCTAGCATGGTAGGACCTAGAGGAACGGTTGTTTCAGCCAGTACAGCCCGATTGAGTCATCACGATAGGCAAGCCCGACCACCACGTCAAGGTAGCAGCACGGTCGGGATCCCCTAATGAGCTGCCAAGTCTAGTCAATTATAATCCTATTATATATGCACATTAAATATGGTCGAATTAAGAGGGAGATCAAAGTAACTCAATAAGTGAAACACTATCAAAGCAAGAGGAAGACAGAAAAAAGAACATATGCCGCTATAATGAGAGTGAGACATTAATATGATAAAACGAGATAGTCCTGGGTATAGGGTCCTGTTTGGCAAAGACGCTGATATGATGCAGAAACTTTTAACAGCAATAAGCTCGAGTGCAAGCATTTTCGGAATGCGTTTCTCCCCTTCTAAATGCAAACTGTTACTCCAGGACTGGTTTTCGTCAGCACTTGGAATGAAGATAGGGAGTGAAGTAGTTGAGCACGTCGACCACTTCACTTATCTTGGAAGTTTGATTAGCCCTATTGGGTTGATCGCTGACGAAATCTCAGTACGAATTCAAAAAGCTCGTTTGGCTTTTGCCAACTTACGTCATCTATGGCCCAGACAAGTTGTTCGTCTCTCAACGAGAGTGTACTGCGCAACAGTTTGCTCTTTCTTACTGTATGGGTGTGAGACGTGGCCATTAAGGGTAGATGACACTCAAAGGTTATTAGTTTTTGACCATCAATGTCTACGAAACATCGCTCGCGTTATCTGGGATCACCGAGTAAGTAATAACGAGGTTAGACGACGGGTGTTAGGCAAATGTGGTAAATCGGTCGATGAGGTTGTGAATCTTCATCGACTGAGGTGGTTGGGACATGTGTTGTGTATACCCAACCACCGTCTGCCTCGACGCGCATTGTTAGCTGATATAGGAGCAAGATGGAAGAGAGTTAGAGGTGGGCAAACTAAAACATGGCATTAGTCCATGAAGTAAGCGGCTGCCGATTTAAGTCGTCTCGGTAGCTGCAGACTACCCGGATGGGGTCCCCGCAATTACCGTAACCAGTGGCTAGAAGCACTGAGTGACATGGCCCAGAATCGGTCACAATGGCGCAGATGTATTCACTCAATGTCCTCCCTTGAATCTTGAGCTTTAAATTATTCCATAACTTTCTTTCTACGCTTCCCGAACCATATTCTATATGTTCACACTCCTTGTTACTATTATTATTTTATTTTATTGAGGTAACTTCTACTAATGGTGGTGGTGTTAATCTTGCGGTGCCATGGTAATATGGCAACTTGAACCGATGCACACATGTGTCAGGTTCTATGTTGATTGTACATACATACATACATCATTAGGGGACGCAACATCGTTTAGTTAGAACAAACTGGATTTAAGTTCGTGAGTGGGTATTACCACAAAATGGCATTTACATCCTTCATTACTGTCTCGAATAAGCTAAAGCCCTGTTTCTGGATTCTGCTTGCCACCTTTCGGGTATCCGTAGGTTAATGTGTGATCCTACACAATGTTTACGAATATATTCTTATATCTGACGTAGTGATGGCCGATATTGATTGTGATTATCCGTAAAGTAATATCTTACAGCTGACACCTAGCCTTGCCCTAGCATATTACTCGGGCACAATGGTCCGACCGATATATCAAGAACCTGAATAATCACTCATGCGTGTATTGTTATATTATAAACTAATAGTATAAAATAAATATCTATAAAAGCTAGTCTTTGTTCCATATGTCTGTCACACGTGAATGACCAATCATCTGTCCTCTTCCAGACGTGTCATATATATAGCTTTTTTAATGGATGTAACGTAGTCTGCTTATCCATGGAGAGTTTCGAGACGACTAGCTGTGGTAAGTGAACAAACTCCTGCAGTCCAACCCATTATATTAACGTCCTGATGTCTAAACACTTGAGCTCAGTAGTATTTGGCCTCGTCTTTGGTTGTTGAATTAATAATAATTGCCGGGGGGATTGTGAGTGGAGGCGTTTCTATTAAATTTCTATGATTCTTATAAGCTGCATCTACTTTTCACACGATATTTTGGTTTTCGCGGTAATTATATTGGTACGTTCCTCTACTTGATTGTATTGCTTAGCTTGACTGGATTTGTGCATTCTTGGTTAAGGGTTAAGCACACTTCCAAAACTTGATATATCGTGTTGTAACAAGTAACTTTTAATACTATTTAAAGACCAAAACTACCGATAACGTTTGAACATTAACGTCGTTTTTTATAGGCCTAGTTGGTTCTTGAGTCATATATGAATTCACAATAGGATATACAGTAACACAAAACTCCTGGTGCAAAACGTGGTACTATATTTAACAATAAACACAAATTTACCACACAAACTTCAACAGTTCCCCTTCCCTTTACAGCCAAAGGGATTCAAGCAAGTTGTACAATTAATTTGTCTAAGGAGAAGTATTCCTAACAAGTAAAGGAGCCAAATTAGCATCTGAAACCAGTCATCTGAATGAAATCACTCAAGCAAAGACAAGCAAAATACCAAGCCAATGCGACTTACAACAAAACCTTAAAACCCGATAAGACAAAGCTGAAGATCAATGGCATGTAACTTATACTAAGAAAAAAAGACATGTAAGAACCCATATTGTGAGCAACATCCAATAACTGTTATAATAATAAGGGCAAACGGAATGAAGCAAGATCTGTTACAGAGTCAGAGCACAACAACGTGGCAAAATACAAGTCAAAAAACTGCTCAGTACAAAAAACATTGATGGATTTTCATACAAGCAAATATAGATATTACATACCTTGTTATTGATATTTCTATAGATTTAGACGTTACCCTTTCAGCAGACAGTGCATGGCCAATCGAAAAAGGACAGAATAATGTTTTTGTTTATTTTTCTAGATCGACCTAATTTGTGGAACACATTTTGTTACATAATTGGCAGTGAAGTTCGTCTAGGTTAAAATAATAATAGTTTATTCTCAAGCAGTAATTTGTACATTAGAGCGTACCAGTTTACAGTCATGATCAGAATGGTATGGCCTGATTTTAACAGGATTTAATAAAGTGACTGTTATGGGATTCACAATATATGAGTATATTAATTAATTAAGAAGCCAACGGTAACAAGGTTCACAGTTTACAGTACTACAGTACTAGGGGTGTGTTTTATATTATCAAACACTTCCAACAAACAACTGCACGCTTTTTGTCTGTAGCGTCGTAATCCCAGGAAATGGCTGTGAGTGAGCAAAATGAATCATAGAGACTATCCAGAGGCGGGATAAGGCTAACAATTTGAAATTTGGTTAATGGAGCCAATTTATGTAGGCTGGTCTTGAGAGGTGAGTTGTTGGTGCATTGATTACGTTCTTAGCCAGTGTTTGGAGTAAGTGGCTTAAAGGAGACCAATTCCTTACGAAAACAGACCATAAACTCAGGGAGATGGTGACATAGATTATGAAACAGAAAGAAAAGCAAATCTAATTAGTGGTATCAAAATAATAAGTTTCAAACCAGTCTTTTTTTCTTTCTTATACTACAACGTTCATGATTTTGGCTTTTGCAGTTTAAGAACCCTAGTAAACCGTTGCTTATTGATCCTAGGTTTAGTGGTAAGTCGTCGAAGATTTGGTACAGGTCTTTAGATTCTAGATATGGTGTGATCAGTCGTTTGAATATTAGGATAGATTTAGTAGTGCGGATATTTTGTGGTAGTTGATTTCAGAGTTTGCTGCAAGATACGATAAAGAACTTACCGCGATGTTGTTTTTGGTGCTTATCGATGTGTAATATTACCTGGCAGTTCCGAAGATCGTATCTAGACGTTTGGTTCCACATGGGAGAGAAAGCTGATAATGATATTCCTTTGATTATTTAATAGAAGAATATTGAGTTATGTTGTAGTCGGCGACGACAAAGGGGTTTTAAAGAGAGTGTTTCACATGTAGTCGTGTAGTCCATATTATCGTTAGTTGCCAGAGTTCGGCGTGTGAAACTTCTTTGTACACTTTCGACGCGCTTCCTATCTATGCTATTCGTCTCGAAAAGATAAGTGAGCAGTACTCGAGTGTAGGTCTTACACATATCTTAAGAAAGTAAGTTTAGCCTCCGTTGTATGGAAGTTTTTAAGAAGGAAGCCTGCTAATCTTCTAGTTTTAGAGATTATAGAGGAGGCATGTTCCATGAACATATACATAAATAATTTTATATAGAACTGTCCCTCACTCAACCATTTGTTTTAAAATTTGACTAGGCAAGAATACGAGTGTCTGAACAATCATCGAGTTCAGAGTACTTCTGCGAATCTTCTTTCGAGTATTGACTTTTATTATCTACCCCACAACTTTAACAGAATAATAATAAGTCATTCGGAAACAATTAGTTACTTCAACTTCCTGTCGTCAGCATACACAAATAGTCTAGAATAATACAATAAATAAATAAGTATATTCTGTAACGACAAACTTCATACCAGTTTGCAGGCATGGTCATGATTATATAGAAGGAGAAGTACTCAGAAGAGCAGACATACAATACTGACAAAAATATAATGTGTACCAGTATAAGAAAGTCTACTATATACAAGTTTCATGTACATGGAGCTTAGATGGTAATAATAGTAAGTGTTTGAAAATTGTTATGTGTGACGCATCCTACAATATATGACCTTGTGTCGGTAACTGTCAAATAACCGAAAGATGGCACAGAAAATGGTTTGTAGCAGCATATTAGTATTGTAATTCGACGACAAATATACTTTTCGCTACTGGGCACAACTGTCCCGGCGTTATACTTAGCGCATGGTAATAGTGCCTGATAAAAAGAAATAGATAAAGAGGAAACAAGCAGCGGAACGAAGAAGCATAATTAATTGTCTCATTTCATAGTAGAACTATTCATATACAAGAGTTTAGTTGGGTGGGGGTTACAAAACGATTCGTCCAGTCGTTGTCTATTGGGCATGGTTGATCATATAGCTCTGAACAGGCTGACGGAAAAGAGGTGATATACACATTTAATTCGCTAATGATGACAAGGAAATGACCCTGTGAGTCTGTAAAGCCGCGGTTCCGCATACTAGAACCAAGCTTCTCAGTTGTCTTCCAGAAATGAATGAGTTAAAAGTTCGGAAGCACAGAGGTCTTCATTCTAGTAAGCTTTGGTGTTTGACCAATCATAGCAAAAATAAAAATGTCTACAAACACAAATACGCTGTGAAATAATATGGAAAAGCATAGATATACAAAAGTGTTCTTTGAAACTATTAAGAAGGATCAAGCTTAAAGGTTTGATTATTCACAGATTACGTCTTGCTCACCAGTAAAAGTGCACCCTGTATACAATTAAGTTATTTTGTCGTGTAAAACGAATATATTCTAATCATTAAACACATGTGCAAACACGAACAAATCATATGGCAGTGACGTGTTCAGAGAATGATATATTTGATCATATATAGGGCGTAAACAGGGTAATCACTTCGATGTTAGCTGACTATGGCAGGAGTTGCCTCCCATGGTGTAGCGTGTCGTGATCTGCTAGTGCCACTTCACCTGCCTCCCTCAGCTAGCAGTATCTACTAAAACAAACATGGTCAGCATCAATAACGACAGTCTAAACAACTACTTTTATGAAGAGTCAATTGTCTCCACAGTCTTGATTGTAAAATAAGCCATTTTCCCGCAATAAGAAAATATTAGACCTGGCTATTGCAGAGAGGATTATTTATGGCATAACCCGTTATTATAGATTTCTAAATTTCAATTTTTCGGAGAACACTTTGTTTTTAAACCAAACTTATACAAGTGATTATTAGTATTAAACCAAGCTTAAAAAGGTGATTTTTTTCTATATAACGATAGTATTTATTAGCTATAGAATGACTCAAAGCAGTGATAATAAACAAAATGACGATAACACTGGCAAATACATAATTGTGTTTAAACTAGGTAACTCGAATCTTCTGTTTGTCCGCCTGAAACGAATAGTGGGACTTGTATTTCGTTTTTCAATTATAAAAGACATGATTTTTGTGCAACAATGAGTGACGAAGAGAACTTGCAAAAACTTTTATTAATGGGCTTCACTGATGAGGAAAACATAAGAGCAGTTTTGAGATCTTGCAGTTCGGATGTTAACGAAGCAATATCTATGCTATCCTCTGAAGGCTCATATACCGGAAATAATTTCAGTTTTATTACAGATAAGGTAAGGAAACTGTCGAAGCGCTTTTATTGTTTTTGGCATCCGCACCTTTTCTATAGCATGTGATCTCTGCAATCAAAGATGCCATCACGTATACTTGAAAATTCTGGGTTATACTATACTATATTATTTGAAGACTACTAGGAATTGATTGAAACACGCTACCGTAATTATCGTGTGCCTTACGAAAAATTTTGGTCTAAAAAAATCAAATAATACCTCAAACCTGAATCTTAGACTTTACTTGATGTCTTTTAGCTCTTTTGACATCTTTGTGTAAATATATTTACACAAAAGACAAATATAGGTAGACTACCGAAGTCCAAACAAACTGCTTATCACATATCCTAAGTGCAGGCCTTTCTGGTTGATGTGCAAGTGTTCCTTTTAAGACAATTAGAAATGTCACATTACTGTTTAATGGAATGACACCAACTCCGCTTTTTAATTTGGATTATTACTATTTTGATGAATCATAAAATATTGTTGATATGGGATAATATTGATGATGGTTAGGTTTTTTCCCAGTTGATTACGTGATTACGTTTCTTTATATCAATTCTCCTAGTATTAGTAAAACTTTCTACATCCTAACTAAACTCGTAGATCACTACACTTACGAAACGCCTTAATTTTTGATGGGTTGCCTGCATACAGCTTATTGTAACGTATGGGCTACAATGGTAAGTATTTTATGTCCATACAGATGCTATTCATTTATAAATATTAAATATATTACATGTATTTTAGTTAGTAGGTTATATAGTTTTATTTTATTTTTAAGTAGCACTACTTCTTTGTATCCAATACTATTTGTTTTCACCTTTTTTTTAATTTTAGGGTGTAGTAAGTAATAAGGATGAATACTCCAGGCCAGCAACTATTTCCTTAGATGAAAACACTAGTCCGCTTGATAAACTGGTTGTTGGACATGATATAAGCCTAGGATTTTCTTTTCTCGAATTTAACAGGCTTCAAAGTCGTGTTTTTACAGAACAATGGGATATTCCTTGTTTAAGGTCACAATCTCTCGGTCTCTGCCTTCTGGGTACTATTTATGAATTGAAAGTTAATGGTTTGAAGACATTCGAACTGTATCCTGAAGTGCAAAAATTTTTTACTACATGTTTAAAGGAGTGTGTCACTAAGGTAATTTATTTTACACTAACTGAATAATATTCGGTTTGTGTTCATGTCAGAAAAAATAGATTTTTGGCTTTCATATACGCGCTATAGTTTCAATAGTATCACAAATGGATAATTCTGTTTCTATGCACTATAAGTTTTACACGAAGCCACATGCATATAGAGCATAAGCCATAATGAATTTCATTAGTCCATTTGATTACACAGGCGTTCCGCGATATTTTTCTTCTATTTTGTCTCAACTTTTTATTAGTTCTTCGCGACTTTCGTTTCCTTTAAGAATTAATATTAATACCTCTGTAAACTCTATTCATATACCAATCGTATTGTTGTATGTATTGTAGAACTAGTGGACTGTGAGTATTCAAATAAAGTATTTAAATAGAGCGAGCTATTCAGAATGATGGGTTTCATTACTTTTACTGTCATTTATGCGAAAATATATGTAAATAATGAATATTATTGAGGATTTTCCACGTAACTATCAGCCGTTAACCTTAGAAATTTTCACTTTACAAAATTGAGGTACTCCGTTATAACTTTATTCATTTTACGATATGATGTTAACCCGAGTCTCTGTCTTATAAGTGACTTGATGTGATTAAATATTAACATTTTTGGTCGTGTACTACAATATGGCATTCATTCATTTCTACCCTTCTTAATATTAAGTTTTCATGTAGTAGTGCATAATGTGAATCTCGCCTAAATGTTTTAAATCTGGAATGCGTAGGACCGGTCTTATAATTTATATAATCAGTATTATGCCTATTCGGATACTGTCGAGCGCATGGAGTACATCTTATCTATAAATAAAGTAGAAAAACCGTTCAGCATTATTTTGTTGATATTATTTGATAAGAGCTGCTTCGGTTATGTCCTAACCATTTAATGTTAATTTAAGCAACATATAAACTTATCTTTTGATAAAAATGTCAACACTATTTGACTTTTATGTTTTTATGAAGCTTATGACATCTCAGGCTGTTTTTAATTGGGATCGAGACACTCTTGAAGGTGTACATAACATGCTAGAACTAGTAATCCGTTTAATTTGTGAATACATGTGCGCATTAAAAGTTACTATTCTCAAAGCCATCGAAGAATACAATAATAATGTAAATAACAATGATGAATCTGTTGAAACACAACCTTCTAAAGTTAAACGTATTCAATCCATTGGTGTCTTAAGCTGTGGAGCATTTTTATTTACTGAACCCTTTCATCTACTTTCACTGGTTTTTGACTGTGAAACAAATTATCATCAGTTGTGTCGCGATAGAAGTAGTAATACTGGAACATATGCGTAAGTCAACTATTAGATTCAATATATTTGCGTTTGAATTATATACAGTGAAGTTACCATTTACCTTATAGTTTCAGATGCCTGAAAATTTAAATTTTAAATAAGTCAACGTTTCTGGCGTTAGTAAGCAGTGTAAATTTTAGGAGCATTGGTAACATTAATGTATTCAATGAGTATCGGTTTGCGTGTAACTGATCTGACCATATACCAAACCTTTTTATTTCAGAATCACTTTTATAACATGATCGTCACGCTTTTAGTGCACAGCATACCGCTTCCGTGACTTTCATTATATCCATCACTCAGACATATCCCACTATAAAATGTCAGCCAGTCAGTCGTTAACACCTTAGATCTTGGCTTGTCTGCTCATAGGTTCAAGTCGCCATACCACGTTAGCACGATCAGATCAAATTTACATGAATAATAGAACTTAAGATCTAGATAAAGAGAATGAGTGAATACATTTGCGTTACTGTGACTGTCATCCAATGTTTGCAGCCGTTGATTGCGTTTATTACGCGGACCCCAACAAAGTAGTCTGCATCTACCAACATGGCTCAGACTAATACTCTAATACTTCATGGATTAATGTTACGCTTTAGTTTTACTGTCCCTACCCTTTTCCATCCTGATTCTACTCTAGCCAGTATCACGCGGCGAGGCAGGTGGTGGTCAGGCATGCGCAATACATGTCTCAATCATCTAAGTCGATGAAGGTTTACGACCTTTTTAACCGATTTGCCATGTTTCCCTAGTACTCTGTGTTTAACACCAATATTAATTATTTGATATACAGGCGATACTACTTTGATTTCCACGACCAAAAACCTAGTGCCTACGTATATCTTACAGTTTCACCACATATGTTTCGTACCCACTAGTAAAAACAGAGAGGATTTCAGTACAATACATTCAGCCATTCATTGAGAGATAGATATCTCTCCTGCGTCACGAGTGATGTAAGTTGGTAAAACCAAACTAGCTTTCCTGATCCCTATTGAAATACCATCGAACAAAGACCCACCAGGAGTGATGAGGCTTACGAGATAAGTGAAGTGGTCAAAGTGATCAACTACTTCACTCCCAATGACCAATCTAGGAGATTGTGTAGACCAGCCCTCGATTGACATTTTGCACGTGGTTGGGAAAAACGCTTCCTGGATGTGCTTGCATTGTTACTGAAGGTGTTTAGGTGACTAAGTAGAAATAAATTATCTATGCATACTAAGTAGAGGAGTGGGTTTCCTGGAAGGAGGTTAATTTCTGAAGCGTTAAAAGATTTCTAAGCGAACATTTATGACGAAATTAAAGAGAAAAGGATATAAGGGACAACTCTGATGAACTTCATTTGGGCTGGCAATTCTCGTGACACTTCACCGTAGAATCTGACGTGGAGTGAATATTTGATTAATCCATCCTCTTCTAGGTCAGAAACCAGCCTGATTTTCCCGAATATGTAGTTCCAAAGTGTCAAATAAATGTCGAATAATCACATAAGCTAATAATCTAGGTACTATGTCAGTCGAACTGATTCCCCTGTGATTATCACAAGAGGGTTTCTGTCTTTTTATGTAAGCTGGAACGACCAGCGATCAAGATCAATCAAGTGGGATAACATTCAGATCCCAGACTGACTAATATATCAGTCGGTCTACCTGATACAAATAGACCATCATTTTTAGAGATATCTGGAGTCAACCTATGAGGTCTTGATTTTTTGACTCGCTTCAAATTACTTATAGCCTTTTCAACCTCACTAGGAGCTGAAGGGGGGGGACACATGTATCAATTTTTGCTGGAGTAATTTTAGGATAGTCGGTAGGCGGAGTGCAGCTAGGGGCCAGTTGAATTACTTCCGGAAGTGCTTCCCCCTTTGATCCAGTCTTCTAGATTGAGAGTGGATCATAGGCACATCTTTTCGGAAATAGTTTCGCTAAGAGTCGGTTTCCTAATACCAGTTTGATTGATGAGTCGGAATAGTTGTCTAGTACTGCCTACTGCCACTTCCATCAATTCTAATTTTGTTGCTCACTACTGTTCATGGTCCTTGTGCAGACTCTTTGTCGTCGCTTTTCATCAATCTCAAAGCCCGCCGAAATGAGTTTTCAAGCTTCCATCATTTTACTAAAAGCTTTAGAAGTCGATTGGTCTTTCATAACCTTTAAATTGAGACTAATGCAGATATCGTTACTGCATTTACAGCCGAATTTAAAGGCGCTCCAGGCTGAATTTGCTGTTTATAAACGGCTAAGTGACTTAGCTAAACATTCTCTGAACGCGTTCTTGGCCTTTACAGTCTCAAATTGACACCTAAAGTGTTTCCCTTTTGTAGCTTTTCTGTATCCAATAAAACTCATGGGAATACGTGCTTTCACTAGGATGTGGTCAATATTCAAATGTGTTCTCCAGAATGGGTGGGAGCCTTTCTAACGATAGTCGATACCAATCAGTTAATGTTAGAGGTCTCTAGGTTAAACAATGTTTCTGCTTATGCTTAAAGCCTATGCTAGCTAAAAATAAGCCGTAGTTTGAACATCATTTTGCCAGACGGTTTCTATTTTCCGTTCGTTTGGCTGCGATATCGAATAAGCCACCTAAGTGTTTTTTAGTTTGATTTAGACTACCAACTTGGGCATTGAAATCCCGTGCTATGATTACTATGTCTATATGCTTAGCTTTCTGGAGGATAAAGAAATTTGTTTATTTATTTGTCTTTTAATCAATCTGCGCCGCAGTTAGTGGTGGAACATAAATGAAAACGACAAAACGATATCAGCGTGTTTCCCTGCCCTTCCGAGTTCGTACTTTATCATTTAGACGAACAGTACATAAACGACTGTCTACAGGAATCCACTCGAGAAGTTCCTGTTCTGTCAGAAAACTTAGCATTATGTCTATGCCAGCAAACCTACGAGAACTTGCTTTCGGGTCCTTAGAAAAACAAAAAGCAAGTCGGATTGTACCTCTGTATTGACCAGGTAAAATCTAGTGACTGACCATGCACAGTACATCAGCACACAGCATGCATCAGTCGCAAAAGATTCTCTGGTTTCAGTTAGCGAGACTTGTTGACCGATTCGATACAATGTTCGCCCTGACATGAAGTTTAGAGCGCGGTTTCAGGAAACCTGGGATAAGATTTCGAGAACTCGAATAACCAGTACTAGTGATACGCATTGAAGAGGTGGCAAGAGAAATTTGCCGGTAAGTGGGTAGGGAATGAAAGTACTAGAAATGTAAGGAGGAGAAGGGGTTTGATCGTGAACAAGGTAATCTCAAGTTCTGTTAGAGTTTTGAAAGCGGTTATCACCTCTTGATTGCTCACACTACGGAAGAGCTCTTCTTCTTGAGGCACCTGAAAAAGATAATGGACCAGGGAAGGTCGTGATAACCCAAAGATTAACTGCTATAGGCTTGTCACGCAAGATCTTTTTACTAGTGGTTCTTGGTTAGTTAGCACTACCTGACTCCTGCAAGAGGAAATCCATGGAGTAAGGTGAAGTGCAAATTTTTCATGCCGACATTTTCTGACCCCACCCATTCTTTGTAGGGGGGGGAATCACCTTTGTCATGCTGGCTGCCTGAGGGAAGCACCTTACTGCTCACCACACCTTTACACAGTCAGCAGTACGACTTGACCCTTGGGTCATAAGTTTGCTGCTTTTAGTCTCATCACTTTTCAGCTGACCTGCCTACCATGATAGAACCTGAATGAATGATTGTTTTAGCCAGTTTAGCTTAACTGGCTCATCATTCTTTTAAGCCTGACAATCACGTTAAGGTAGCAACAACGGTCGGGTATAATAAGCTGTAGTTTCAGCTGATTATTCTCTGATACTAGGCACTTGCCTAACTTAGAGACTATTAATCTACACCAAACTCAATCAGTCAATGCCTGTTACCCCATGTGGAGCATAAGCCGCCGACCAGCATTCTCCAACCAACTCTGTCCAGAGCTTTCCTTTCAAGCTCTCCCCAAGTGCTCTTCATTCTCTTCATGTCTGTCTCCGATTCCCTACGGAATGTGTTGTTTGGTCTTCCTCTTTTCATTTGGCCTACAGGATTCCAAGTTAGTGCTTGTCTTGTGACACATTTTGATGGTTTCCTCAATGTGTCCTATCCACCTCCAGCGTCTTTTCGTAATTTCTCGGCTGGAAGTTGATTTGTTCTCTGTTACAGAAGGTTGTTACTGATGGCATCTGGCTAACGGATCCGAAGTATCTTACGCAGACAGTTGTTTATAAATACTTGTATCTTTTGGGTGATGCTTTTCGTAGTTCTCCAAGTTTCAGCTCCACGAAATATAACTAACTGTCTTCACACTTGTATTGAAAACCAAACTAGTCAATCTTAATCCTTTGATTGGACGTTAGAAATGACTGACTGAGGATCATAGGTAACGTGGCTTGATATTAGCATAAGTTTTCAGATTTTGAAAAGTTTCCAATGTCATGCAATTTATTCATTTATTTTCCTTTCAATCAAGCGACTTCTGTTTTAGTATTCTTTATTATTGCTGATTTATTGGTCTTTGCTTTTTGCGATTTCCACTAATCCTGACTTACGAACCTATATGCTCAGTTCTGAATTGTTTCTACCCGACATTCCATTTACTTAGCATTCATTTGTTTGATTGAAGTTGTTAATCAATTATAAACAACTTGACATCAATAAAATAGGATAAAATTAACGATTTAAAAAGGATACACTGGATAATTTCACAGACCGTAACCAGAAAATGTCTACGTCCTTAAACAGTTGAAATCAATAGTCGATTACTTTATCTACTGATTACTAATCATAATCTAACTACCTTTAGCCTTTTTTTAACCAACTTTTATTTCAGACAAGTTTTGGCATCTGAGTAAGCAGGATTTATGTACGAGTAAGAAATTTGCGCGTAAACAAGTGGATTTCTTGTGAATTTTAATTTTGTTAAAAACATTTTTAGGGATCCATTTAATGATTGGATTCAAATCTCTCGTAAACATTTGGAAAATACTGTCTTTGCTGAGACATTACCAACTCCAAGGAACTTCTATCTTGTCAACTTACTCAACTGTTTTGGTGTGTATAATGGCTTCAGTTTACTTAGTTGGTTTGCAACTCAATCGTGGTCCAATATTAATGTTAGTTAATGTTTTTAAGTGCACATACTATTACTATGTTGTGATAAAGTTTGTAATATTGTTATAGTTTTCTAATTGTTTCAATATCATGTATAAAGAGTGTCATTTTCTTCCTAAGCATTTTGGAGGTAGAATCAAAAAGGGTATTAACTCGTTACTTGGGGAAATATTTTCGCTGTGAAGTATACAGATGATATTATCCCACTGTGCGATAATACTTTACACTTCCTAAATGCAACATACGTTTACAAAAATGGGATGTGCTATACTCTCACACAATGTTAAATCGTTATAAGCAGTTGAGATGTATGTGTATCGATGTAGGTGTGTGTGTACAGGTGGTGACGTGATAGGTCAATCTCTACATAATGAAAAGGAGATAGTCTTATGCCAATCTGGTGTTACCATCCTAAAAGATTGGTTTAGGTGGCCTGGTCACGTTTTACTAATTTCATTACAACGGTCTTTATGTTTGTCCTATTTGTTGGCGCTAAGACTAGATAGAAAAGCAACGGTAGCCGATCTGTGACATAACGTTTTAATAGGATAGAAATCTTTTTATGACTGGCGTTTGTTGGTCCACCATAGCTGCTCGTTTAAGGTTTTACAGATGGTGCAACTTGGTGACTTGAGAGGTCATATATTGATCACAAAATAAATAGGTGACAGTTCTACCGTGGTTTTTCACGTTCTTCACAAAACAAAGGAGTTATAGTTCATCTTTGTTGTATTTTCCACTGAATTGGTCCTCCTATCTAATTTTCTTATTCTCTTGTTCAACTTTACCTTTTGAATTATGTCCAGCTTTACCTCTCTTATTGTTACACTGCATTATTATAATAATTGTGTGGTATATATGTTTTTAGTGCCCTTTTGTACCGAAACGTTATATTTTTAAATAAATAAATATAGCAAACTGACTTGATTTAGCATCTAGTGAATCAATAGCTTCGTAATCAGACTTCCTTCGGATAGCATGCTTCTTATATTGGTCTGTGATTCACATTCACTGAGATTATGGATTTTTTAGAACTCTAATTAATGCAATAATAACGAAATAGTTAAAATAACCCAAAATTTATATATTTTTATATATATGATCGTATATGAAAACTAATAGTCGACTATATCAACTTATAGTTATTTTCATTAAAGTAGCTTTCTTTACCTACTGGTCATCTTAGTAAGATATGCATGTGTTTGGTTCAGTAGACCTTTTGCTTAGAAAGGTTCGAAAAGTCGTAATTAAAATTTCAGTTCATATGGTTCGGTTTGTCGTGATTTTCATTAATTCACTATTATGGTCATTTATTCGAATGAGCAATTTAGAAGCAGATAATATTATTTTTTCATATTTACCTACTTACGGATATTACATGTGTAGAGTTTTAAAAGTCACTTCTTTCAGTCAGAAATTTTGTATTTATCATCGTCATCTTTATTTTTTACTTATTTCCCTATCTACTTTACTGTAAATGATGTATGTATATGTATTTCTTTGAAAAATTAATACTTACACTTAATTTATTGTTTGAGTTGTTCACAGAATTATGTCGGTAGGGTAACAGTGAAAACCAAGGAATATTGTCTAGTCATCTTATCCTAGTACGAGGCTTCCCACTAAGTCACACCATCGACCCCACCAAGGAATCGAATCTAGAACCTTGAGGTTCCGCTGAGGGCCATTAGAACTACTGTGTCGGCGTTCAGTGGTAGAAAACTTCAATCATTTTGTGCAATAGCTTGAATCCAACTCAGAGGTACTGATGTTTTATGGTTCACCATGTGACCCGAAGGCTATAGTTTTGATTCGCTGGTGGTATCAGTGATGTGCCCTATTGAGGTGTCCCATACTAAGATAAAGCAACCGACTGCTTTTCCCTAGTACTCAACTGAGGTCGATCTCTAATGAGTGGAAACAACAACCAATCTCCACAAAACCATTCAAACTTATCTTTAAGTGGAAATAATTTTTAAACCTTAGGAGTTTTCTTTTTATTTCTCTAAATTGATCTTATTTACTACCATTATATTAATATCACTAGGGTTTCTATTTTATATCAACAGCGGCATGCACAAAAGAAACGCTCTAACATCCATGCAAAGGAGTTTTTGAATAAATTATTTAGCTAAAATGTCAATATAATATTACCTATAACCGATTTCTTAATTTCTTTAAATATGAAATTTTTGTCTTTATATCCCTTTTACTCTTCTTGAAGTCTGTTCTGTATTACACCCAATATTTACTAAGCATATTTTAGCAATGCCAATCAATTATACTATATAAAATGATACAAGAATTTCGAAATCCCATTATCAACTGCATGATCGACATAAAGTATGGAATTTGAGAACATTACTAAAGTCCTTTTCCCATTATTTGTTTTGTTAGGTCATCTATGTGGTCAACAACAATATATCCTAAATAGTACATATATTTTATTGTTTTTGGTTTTGATTCATGCTTACTAATTATATGTGGCTTAGTGAAACTACCTGGCTAGCTGAACTAAACCAAGTTCTAAATTTATTGCTAGTATAAAAATGCCGAAACATTAATACCACTGAAACACTTGGGTAAAAGCGTTGTTTATCATTGTCCTTGCTATTGCAAAAGTTCATTATGTGTTTCCTCTCGTGGACTATGGATACTATCCATCTCAGAATAAAATTGGGAAAGCGAGAATGAAAGCTACAATTTATTTTTTCAAAACTGAGCAATTTAACTTATTGGCCTCCACCCTATCATTACAGAATTGTTAGAATATTTTTAATACAGTGTCTTATATTAAGTAAGATTAGCAAAATTTCTGAGATAATTTGAAATAAATTTCGTTTCTAATTGGAACTATCACCTTTTAGATGCAATACAATTCGCATTTTTACTCAGTATTTGCTCCATTTCGAAGTGCTATTGTAAAATGTTTACCATTAATTCATTTAAAAATGAGAAATTAACTCAATTTAATTAGTCAACACCAGAATTATGATAACAAATTCCAATCCATCGACGAAAGTCGTCACCATCAGAGTAAGGAATGAGATCATTGGGAAAAAGCCGCATAATCGAGACTTTGAAAAAATTACTAATCCTGCAGTCACAATCCAACCATTGAATGGTAGTGTTCCCGTTAAAAAGTTTTTAAGGTTATTAATTTGGTTGATATAATTACCCAATGAATTTTTTCATAACCTGATGTCAAAACGTGACAAGCAATACAGCTATCCTGTTATTCGTACATTTCTTTGTCATATCAATTTACTTGTGAATAAAGTAAGCATAAAAAGCTATTGCTTTAGTTGGATTGTGACTGGCAAGCGGAATCCGGGACGCGCGTTTTGTCCAGTACTAGTGATTTATCTCTATATCGAGGCAATCCGCTCATGATGTACATATGACAACAGAGACTGACCAGCTTCAGTCCATAACACATCAACGGAAAGTTACAAATTCATCCTAATAAAAAAAACTATTTTTTGGAAATCTTCAAATATATTATTACCGCCTCTATATTTTAAGCATCCTTTTTATATTTATACTCCTTATGTAGACGATTATCATCTATCGATTTTTTTCATGTTATTAATTTCTTTCAACCTCTGAATTGTTAGATAACCCTCCTGTGGCACTTGAAAATTTAAAAAATTTCACGATGTAACTTATTTTTTATTTTTCAACTGTTTATTATATCTGTTAGATCATTCTAAGGTTTGGTAAGTAACGTCTACAAGAAAATTCTTCTTGCTGAATTATCTTCAACTTTAGCATTTATTGGCCTCTTTCATTGTTTCCCAGTACATTATTTCATTTTTTTTTCATAAAGTTATTCTAATACCGATATGTTTTTTGTGTATATAAATTGATTGCAGAATGCACAGATATAACTTAAACTGAAAAAAAAACCATTAAGATCATGTTCATGCTGTAATTCACATTCATTATTGTCTACTTTTTATTATACAATCACGTTTCTATTTTCTTTATGTCTTTTTTGTTCTTGTTCTATTAATCATACTATTTTTCATCACATTTTCAGCTTACGTCGATATTTCTTCTTCCAATGGTTAAATGTTGTGATTATTTAACTTTGTACACTTTAAAAAGTTATGCAGTCAAAGTTATGTATCGTGTTATATGGCGTTTATCAAATTTATGTATAGAAGATTTTAAAGATAGAGTAAGTTTATTTATTCTGATGACTTATAGTCAATAATTTTGATATTCTTGTACGTAAATGTACGTGTTTTTTTGGTTACACCGAAGTTTCACAGGCTTTTACATCTGCTCTCTCCCCCCCCACGCACATACATAAGAACTATGCATAACATTTGATAAAGTTCAACTGTTTTCTTGTTTGCAGTCAGTTCAGTAATTTTGTTTCAAAGTTATGAAACCAGCAGAAGAAGGTTCAAAAATGAAGTCATCCGAATACAATTGGCATTTGATTTTTTTCACACTACTAACAACTTTCTTATGCTAACCTTTCATACTGTTTACAATAATTGCCATTGTAATGTAGTTATGCGCGTTATCGGTTCACCTGATACAATGTTATTTACCTTATTTAATAAATTTTTCGAGAAAAAAAGTTATCTCTTTCACCACTTATGAGTTAAGGAGTATAATGAGTTGACTCTATTGAATATTTTGAGACACAAACAAAAAAATAATCTACATTGTTAGTTAAGATCTAGCGAATCAAACAATGAATTGCGTAATAACTCCATTTGACATTTTTAGTCATAAGTCTTTAAAATATATCAATTATCGTTTTAGCGTGCACTATACTTTTATCAGAAATTCCTGAGTCTTATTAGGGCGAGAATATCGATACCCACTTACAATATTGATGGATCACATTCTTGTGTACTTACCAATCTATGTACCTGTTTTCTCGAACTCGAGTACCCGAAATCCTCCAAGTCATAAATCAGAAGATAGAAGAAGAGGAGAAAAATTTATATCAGTAAGTGTCAAATATATATAAAAGCATATTCATATATAGCTTTGAACTGACTGAAAATCATCTGTTTTCAATCACTTCGGGAATAAGAAGTTGAAGAATCAGCAAATGGGGCAATTCTATGCCATGTCTTCAAAAAAATCTCTGATGAGTGGTAATTAAATAAAATGTTTTTAGCTCTTTCTAGGCATCTGATGACTTCTTTGGGATTCCTGTAAGCCATCCAAATCTTTATGAATCGTTTATGCATATTGGTTAGTATTCATTCATGGAAAGCAATGATTATAAAAAGCAAAATTTTAACGACTAGTTAATAATCCAGCGTAGTAGTCGATAAGACTCAATTTAAAAGTGCAAAAGATAATTATCTACCTGACAGATATTATGAGGATAAATAAATAGTGGTAATAAAAACTTGTAAAAAGTCATTTTAAAAAAATTTAAGGGAGTATTCAGATCATGGTAAACCAAGGGTTGTATGTGCGTCTTTTGAATAGTGATCAGTCTAAAATTGCTGAACTACAAGACCTCAGCTATGCATAAACTTCTGGTGTTCCAGTTCTCCTAACCTCGTAATTGATTTTTAAGAACATTTATGTAGTTTTAACAACTGTATTACTCTACACTTCTATAGATTAATATTTGCAAACTTTTGATTGTGAACTATTTACTAATTTAGAAGTCAAAAGTTCACTGTTGTTTATCACTGAATTGTTTGTTTCTTCAAGAAGCTCCTAACTAATAATAAAACATCTATTCACTGCTATGTGATTTTTAAAGTTTCTTCAATGAGCATCAGATCGTGATGAGAGCATATTTCAAATTTTATTATCATTATTATCGTTTAAAATTGAAAAATGCTTTGATAATAACTTTTAACGGTATGCTAATGGTCGTTTTCATCAAAAATCTATAAGATGCTTTTTCAAAAGGTGTCTAGTAGGAATTTCAAAAAAACACAAATGATTATGCAGCAAACGAAAAGAAGCAATTTATTTAGAAGATTGGACTTCACATTGTTTTGGAGGAAGATTGCTGCCTGGATGTAATTTTGGACAACGTTAAACAGTTGAAGCTCCTAATGTATTCACTGGTTGATTAGACTAGCATTTGTTGTCCGTACAGTGTAATAATAATAGAAAAATAAAAACTATTTACTGAACCTGTTTAAGTTGGATCGTGACTGACAAGCAAAATCCGGGACGTGGTAAACGCAGTAGTGTTTGATACGAAACGGACTAAGTTCGAATCCCAGTGTGAACATCAATGTTGGGATACAGTTACATCCAGCCAATGAGCCCTAAGTGGGACGAAACGCGCTTCAAAGATTCCTCTTACCAATCACAATCCAACTTAAACAATACTTGTGATTTATCGCTATATTGGGGCAATATGCTCAGGATGCACATATAGCAACAGAAACTGTTCAGCTTCAGTCCATAACAAATCAACGATGAGATACAAATTCATCTTATTTACCGGACATTGTTAATTGTGTATTATTAATTTGCTCAATTTTCTTGTTCAATAATTTACATCTAGACTATATTTTTTACTTTTTAAACAGGATTCACATGTATTTGAATTGATCACCAGTGTTCGAGTGCTAACATATCGCTTGATAGATTTAAATGTTGCTGATAGTCTTGGTTCTTTATTGACAACAGAAGAATGTAGCTCTTGCTTAGGTAGTTTAATGTTTACTGTTTTTGAACCAAATTGGGACGAAGTTATCTTACGATACAATGAAAACAACTCTTATCAGTCGAATGCTCAAGTTTCATTGTTCTCTATTTCTGTGATTGATAAACTACATTACAGTTTATTGCTTACAGCTATATCACCACCTCAAGGTGTAGGTGGTGCAACATTTAATGGACGTATGATGGCCTTAAAAGAACTTATACAACAAATAGAAATATCCAAACAATTTGAGAATGTTAATAATTCAACCGTGAATTGGAATAGAGTCAGTCAAAAAAGGACACGTCCAGCTATTTCGCTTACTTCAGCTAGTTTATTAGCTACAGAAAATGCTGCTTTCTTAGCTAGGCGTCAAAGAAGACGAGTCTTACGTTTAGACCAGTTATTGTTTTGGATTCAAGATAATGAAGTGATATCAAAATCTCTACGTAAGTGTATTATAGATTAACATGTAATTAATAATAATGAGTTTCAAATTGTTAAAATAAAGAATTTGCTTCCGATTGATAAGTGGTGTGCAATCATACGATATGCTGTGACGATAAATCTTCACGATGCCGAATTATTGAACTCATCGCTTTTCTCAGTTGAACTTCTAGTACAAGAGCTGACTTAGTGAATGTACTCTTTATACAACAAAATAAAATTATTTTATTACAAAATATTAGCATAAATATGATTATGTAACATAGGTAATCAGGAATTATATTAGTCTATCACTTCTCAATGTATTAAAACATTACCAGTTACATGCGTTTTTAGTAAAATTTAATTTTAATCGCCACTTTGTCAGAACGTAAGCCATATTAGTGATTAGTGTCATAGAATTTCAAGATTTTAATTCAAATCATGAGAATTTATTAATCTTGCAAATAAAAACTTTCTCGTGTTTCCAGTGGGCATCTAATCAGCGATACACATGTATTGTTTTAGTTTTCGATACCCCATGAGTTTACCTAGCTTTCAAATACATCTCTGTGAGGTGTTTTACAGTTACTCATTAATCGGTTGAATATTTTTTTCAGGTATTTTGTTTTAGTACACATCATCCAAGTAACACATAGACATTATTCTCGACCCTAATAACGTTAAAAGTAGTGTAAATGTGCTACTTTTTTCTATCTGACCTGTATTACAGTACAATTAGCCGTGTTATTGATATTTTTCACATTTCTTGCTATGGTATCTTTAGCTACCAAGTTAGTGATTAATAGCCTTCTTTAGCTTTTAGTGGAAATGAGTTTATAATCCTCATGTGGTTGAATGATACACTGATCGATAAAACAACAAACGTACTTCTTAGCGTTTATTGGTTCACATATATTTGTTCTATCTCCAACTGCTTTAACCGGAAAGTGAGAACGAGCAACAAGTTAAGCTTGATGAAATATATATATATATATATATATATATATATATATATATATACCGAAAAACTTCACTCATTCTAATCAATCCACCGTTTCTAACACTTGTTTACATTTTGTTCTTATTTTCAGATAAATTAGATAATACGGCATATATGGCTAATTTAAGTACTTTTTTCCGATCACTTGGTGAACGTATTACAAATGATGATTTAACAACATTATGGCATCGAACATCTCATCAAAATGGAGCAGCAGTAGATAATATACTAAATTTGCTTACAGATTTGGCATCGTCTAGATTTACTCAGTCTCAGTTAAAGCACTTATTTTTTCTTGTTGAACTGGTTAGTAGTTGGTTTTTCTACTATTTTGTATATTTTTTTTGTAATTCACAGTAATGAATAAAGCCTGTAGACATATTTATGGTAACATAACGTATTTGTTAGTTGGGGAACATCTTTTAGTGTTTATACTTAGTAAACTCAGTAATACTATCTATGTTATAATTGGTGCTCTCTTTAAGCTTTATCTTTTCCCAAATTCATACTCAAGTCATTTATTTTTACGTATTTGTTTAAACTTGTTTGTTTAATCTTCTGTTTCTACATACTAGGTTCTTCTATATGTTAGTCAAAATTTTTGTTTAAAATTATTATTCCTTTAATTCTACGACAATAATGTTTTACTGATAGCTGTCAGCTAGTATTCTATAAATGTTCTATCTAGGGCACTCAAGAATTATATCAATAACTTTTAGTACTAGAGTTTTCGTACGCTTTAGTTCTAAGCTTATCACCTTATCACCCTCTCAACTCTTGTTGTACGGTAATCAATTTTATATTAAATGGACTACAAGCAGATTTAACTGAAACAATTGAGCAGTAATAAATAAAATGAAAAATCCACCTATTCGTAGCATAAAACGACTGTGCTAATCTTCAGTGGCTTCAGTCTCTCAACATTGCTCTACATTGGACAACTTGACATATCTAAAGCTCTACGTGTGTTTATCGTAACTGCGTCCATGATTTTCACTACTTCCCAGCATTTTATATACACTTATATATACAAATATGAAAATATCCTGAAAGAATCAATTTTTGGGGACTCAATACTAACCGTGCAATATTTATCTAAAAAATCCGCTGAAATTATTCTGAAGCAATAATACAACTTGAAGAAAACTATTCACTCAATTCAAACCTAATCTTTACGTGCAGAAGCGCACATACAAGCTCTAGCTTTACCTTAGTCTTAACGACTTCTTTCGATCTGTTTGTTGTTTTATGTAATTTCTTGTTTTTTGTAGTCAATTTCTTAAAACCACTTCCGATTTTTCATAATCATTGCCACTGTCACGTGTCTTCATTTTAGAATGTTTCTTTACTATTTAGGTTATTGTGTAACTTTCTTGTGATTCTATTGGTGTCTTTCTGATGTAATCTCTATTTTCCAAAAAAACTTTTTATTCACTTCTTTCTACCTCATCAATACTGTTTTATAAGCTTACTAAGGAAAAGCATCTTACACTAATGTGAAACGTGATGTCGTTAATAAATATCATTACCAGAAGATTTTATTTTAATCTATTTAAATTTAAAAAAGTGTTTACGATTGTTTGCAATTACATACATTAACGACTAATCCAAAGCATTCTCAGAATCAAGGCTTCTTCTAGTTGACCTAACTAACCCGTAACTAAAATGATAACAAAATCAACCTATTTTTGATGTAGGCTTTTATTTTCAAGTTATTAAATGCATTTTTAATGTTTGCATAAATGGCTATAGATTGTACATAATTACGTAGTTTTACAGATTGCTTTAATTTTTTTGTAGAGTTGGATGACTTTGGATCTACAAGCTATTTCACAAGTCTTTCGCGACATTAAATTACATAGAAGTGAAACATCTAAACCATCTCTTATTTCGTCGCCTCCACCTGATGAACCGTCTAATATACGTCATGCACGTGCAAGACTCTTAAATATGATTGGTAGAATTGGAATATCTACTAGAGACCCTAATACTGCTGATATGTGTATAGAACTATTATGGCGCTTGGCTCATTCAAATTATTCAGATGAAGCAAAAGCTTTTTCAAAACAAAATCGTAAATCAATTCATACACCACAAAAAGTGTCATTTGTTAATCGTATTCTTGTTCCACATGGGCATAAAACAGATATGACAGATTCTAGTATATCGTCGGAATTCCCAAAATATATTCATCCTGAACCTATAGAAGCAGCTTTGGCTCAACAATTAGTTATTATTCGTGAATTTCATTGTTCAGGTGTGGAACAGAGGTTACGAGCGATGCGCTGGTTATTAGAAGCTATGGGTCATATAAGCAGGGTAAGTTATTTATTCGTACTAAGCATGTCAGTTGCTCACTGCGTTTATGTATGATTTCTCATGTATTATTATTTATGACACTCAAGTTATCCCAAGGAAGTGAATCTTAAATTACATTTTGGCTGAAAAAGTATTTCGTAATCTGTTCTGTTAGTTCTATGTCATGAAAATTACGTTTACAGCCAGTCAGTCAGTCACATATAACGTAAAAACTGGTACGTATGTGCATCAGTTCAAGTTACTACACTCCATTAGCGTATAAATATGAATGCCAGAGTAACAGAATTCATAATAACATCATTCGTGTATAACAGATTCAATATGCAGAATATGATAACAGAAATAAGAATTGATTGATTGAAAGGTATATTTGAAATTGATATCTCAGGATTTAATGGATCAGAAATTGTGAATTCATCTGTGTCATTGTGACTGATTCTAGATCATGTCATTTGATGCCTCTGAGCATTGGTCACTTCAACTTACATTTAGTTTGTTAGAATCTGACAATATATTAATAATATTCATTTTTTTAAAATTCAGTATTTAAACATATTAATAAAACAATATATTTATAGTATTCTAAATTATGTTCTCAACGTTTTAGGACTTAATATAGGTTGACTTATCAGATGAGCCCGATATTTTAAATTATCTATTTATAACATGTTAATTAATTCAAGCATCTATCGATTCATAATATTTCTTCATTATTTCATCATAACTTGTGCAATTCCTTCTGACTATTCTTTTGTAAATATATATGAAACGACACATTGCATTTCTGATTTCTTTCTTGATTTGTCCATTAACTCTAGAGATATCAAATATGTCTTAAACTTTTATTTTTAATGTCCCAAAGATTAGATATGTAGAGTGAATGGTTCTACAAAATACGTTTTATGTAATTGGAGAGAATCTTTTACAATAGTATAAGTTATGTTATATAATCAGCTGTCAAGCATAATTTACTCTTCGGTTTATTAATACCCTTATACTTCTGATAAGTATATTTAACAGGCTTATCAGATAAGCCTGGACGCGTGAATTTCTCAACTGTACCTCCTTGTCGATGTCATTAATTTCTAGTGAATTGTGTACAACATTGGTAATGACAAGCTCATATTGGGTTCCTGAGGATTGGACAGCCTCTTAACGTAGGATACAAATCACTAATACCTGTAAATTGTTCACTTTAAAAGTTGTAACATTGTAGGTTTACGAAGCATAGAAACGATATGATCAGTTGCTGCGATGAAAATCCGAAAGCATTTCTATCGTCATGAAATCTTCTTGTATTGCATAGTTTGAGTAGAATAGATGAGTGATTATACACTTTTTCTATTATCCGGAACACTAGTATACAGTTTTTTCCTTAACTCACGAGGTGCATATAGAAATTCCTCAGTAAATTCACTTTAAATTCCAGGTAACTATAGTTTAACTGCTTTATATCTAAGTGAATTTCATTATAATGTAATCCATTTGAATAGCTACTCATGAGTAGATTATAAAATAATCTGTAAACTTTTTTCCATTGTTTCTGTGAAGTTCAAATAATTTTAGCTTTTTTCTTATATTTTATAGAATTCCTTGACATTTTTCATGTTAGCCTATGTAAAATCTTTATTGGAATTTATATTGAAAAATTTTATTGGAAAAGCTAAACGAGTAAGTTATCATCTGTAAGTTTATTGATTCATATATTCTTCTCTACAAATAGACTGTTTATCCCCTTTTGATAGAAAAATTGGAGACTGAGATTAGTTTACATGTTATGCATAATACCAGCGAAGTTTAGTATTATGTAATTGGAATGTTATATGATGTGGATTATTTTACATAGCTTTACTGATTTTCTCAAGTACTTTTAAATAAGCTATTATAAATGACATGATAATTGCAATTCATAATGTAAATACTGATAATTCAAGGGAATTTGAAGCGGTTGTTTCATTTGAAGTACGTTTTTTCTACAGGCTGACAGCTGGAAACAATAGAGAACAGTGGTTGGTTATTTTTTTCTCTAGCTTTGAGATGGAGATTCTAAAAGTTATAGTAAAAAGTCATTACCAGCAGTGTCTAACCACATGAGGATCGTAATTTGGAAGTTGATGTTGATTGCATAGTAAATTATTTGACATCAGTTTATAAGTTGGTTGAGAATCTTACTCTTTTTGGACACTAAACGTTTTTGATTTTTATCCTATAGGTAGCTTTTAATGTATTATGATAACAAGCTTCAAACTGAAATGAAGCAACCTCTAACTTAACAGTTTGTTAGTATTTAGAAGTTTGACGGACCTACCATCCAAGAAACTACTCTAACCACTGCTCTTTTCTGGAAAAAGTAGTTCATGAAGCTACGTTATTTATACCTATCATGTAAAATAAATCTTGTTTTAAGCCAGTGATTATTTTAAAGAAATAATACTTGTAAATAACCTCAGCAAATAAAATTAATAATTCCACTGTTTTACTTGTCAGACTGTTCCAAGCTTCACTAAAGAAGTAATCAAATCCCAAATAATATCCAGTATAAACCATAGGCTAAAACAATTGTCTGTTCATCAACTATCAAATAATTTGTTGAATAGAATGAGTCATTAGAAGTGAAAGACGTATTCAAAATGTAGTTGACCAGGTGATATGTGTTTGAGTATGTAGTTCGTATGCGAAAAAAACGCCTTAATCATACATAACACTAGGCTATGCTTGTAAATCGAATGTCACGAATAACTTTTCAGACTGTTTAAAGTTTATGAATTATTATACATTATAGGTCAATTAATACAGGTATATTCGTTGAAAGTTGAATTATCATAATATGTAATTTGACTGAATAATTTAAAATGTAGATAAGTTAATATACTCGTGTTTTGTGCTACTGTGCTAACCAAACTGGTTATCTAAATATTACAGCTGGCTGAAAAAGTATCCTGGAGTCGTATTTCCATTGTAGTCGAGACTAAAAGTCTGTTGGAGTTAAAAATCAAATCTAAATTCCCTTAATAATAATTAACTGCAACTGCCAGTTGTACTCGTCTGCTTATACTAATTGGGTTTACTCGTAAGACTACAGCTGTTAATCTCTATCAGAATTAAAATCTTTAGTAAGAATTTTGTTTCATCAAAGTCAATGTTCTTTCTTGTTTATATTAAATGTAGTACTTTTACCAACTTATTTTCAAGTTAACTCAGGTTTTTGGAATATATGTGAATATGCAAGCATATTTCACGTTCATTTACTTTTAAATTCAACTATCTGGATGTCTCACCTACATATGCAACTCTGTAGCCAATTCATTTGATGCCATAGATACTGTTCTATTATCCCTCTTTTGATACTCTAACGTACGCTAGCTAAGTAGATTGTTCATCGTGATTTCTTCCAAATCTTCCTAATATTTGAATTAATTTTAATTATTTAATATTTGTTCACTGTCTGTAAAAGGATCATCTTCATGAACTTAATCGATCACATGAACTGATTACTCGTGTAGTTGATTCTTTACTACAATATGAGAAGTGGGCAATTTCATCTCATGGTGATCTGTTGTCAGGTGATAGCTTAGATGCACTTGGTTTCAAGCATAGTGATGTAAGTTCTTTTTCAAATTCTTTCAACTTGTTGGTGCATATAATCGTTACTTACACTGTGTAATTTTCGACCCAGTTATTTGATTCGATTATAATTTTGAGGTAATCAATAACAAATAATTGAGCTGTGTTTTTATCACTACTACCAACACCAGATTTCAAACAACTGCTGCTAATGTGTACGAGAGATATTCATTTTTACTTTGACAGCATTATATAACGTCAAACTGATAGCGTAACAATCGGAAGTTCGTGCGGGGCTCTATTCTAGCTGATATTTATTGAATAAATTTTCAAATAACCAAACTTAACGCAGCGACTAGTGAAATAAAGTATTATTCATGGTATATTGGAAATACATTGTAGTAACTAACAACATGAAGCCTACCGACCGAGGATTTTCAGTAGAGAGCCTGCGTATGTAAAGCTTACTATAGAACGACAATATGGTAATTTCCATTTTCTTGATGCTGCAACACAAGTGAAGAAGAGTGGAAACACAAGCACAATGGAGGAATGTGAAGATAAAAGTCAAACGCATCTACTGCAAATAAGTACCTTATTTCTATCCAGCTACAGTTTAAAGATGATGATATTTCAAAGTGAAAACTAGAATGTAAGCTTCTGTCAAACATAACGCAACATACTTTTTAATCCAACCAAAGATCAATAAGTGCTCCTTTCACATTACCACCTACTTCATACATTCGTTTACATGTATCCGCCAAAGGCATTATATCGGTAGGACAGAAAGAAGAGTTTGCTTTTGATTCTAGGGGCATATTTTCATAAGTCATCGATCAAGCAGATTAAGGACCCTGATTAGGGCTATTGCAAAATATTGGGTTGAAATGAGATTTTTGGTTAATACATTGGAATCTTTTAAGTTGATTCATGGATAACCTAAGACAAAATAACTGAATTTCTACGCAATCAGCACATAGCTACATAAGCTGATGCTATCACTTTTACAGTAGCTGAATATATCAGTTAAATTTCCTGTTATCACTCATATTATTGTCGTTCAAGTTTATTACTTATGTCGGATTAGTGCTTCAAATATATCTCATTGTTCATGAGATTACTTGAGGTACACTCGATGCTAACTTAAAATTCCTTTTACTCTCCATATTGACCATTTGTTGAATTTTTTCTGTCTACGAGCTGTCTTACATTAGGTTAGTTTAACGTGTAGTTTGAAAATACTGAAAATATAATTTACTTTTGTATCCAGGTAATCAAACGGCATTTTGACGTTTTGAATTTTTTACTGAGAAATGCTGAACTCACATTAAGCGTTGAGCGTGCAAAAGCTTTGTGGGAAACGCTGATTGGTCAAACACATGCTGCACCATTTGACCGTGAGGTAAAGAAGTAATATTTTGAAGATATTTTATATTCTTTCGATGATTTAAAATTATATTCAAAACGATTTATAAAACGTCTGCACGGATTGAACTACATTAAGAACTTATGTAAATGTATTTGTGAATTATCTTTTCAAGTGGAATCCATGACTTGCTTTTTCTAGTATTTATAACTCGTCATTTAGATGAATCGGCATATCAGAGATCCGATCCTAGTGCTTATCACTTAAAAGGCCAATGACATTATTTATTTATCTATCGAATCATTACAGCCACCAATTTATCTGATGAGTATAATATTGTCTGTAAACGATTGCACTTTTCCATTGTGGAAATATAGAACTTCATTTGTTAAATACAATTGATGCCTTGATATTACCTCTATGCGGCATTTATAAAACAGTGTTTTTAATATCCATCCTTCACAGATAAGAAAGTTTTTACAATTAGGGGTTTTGTGGAGATAGTTAATATTCAATTTCGACTCAGTGGTCCAATGGTAAAGCGTTCGTCGCGGAGCCAGAGGGTCCTAGGTTCGATCCCCGATGGGGTCGTGGATGCGCACTGTTGAGGAGTCCCATACTAGGACGAAACAGCTGTCCAGTGCTTCCAGGTGATCAATGGTTGTCTGATTCACACCAATTCGTGATGTCGAAATTGAAGAAAGTTTTTGTTTTTTCAGAACAAACTGTTAATAAATTATGACTTTCAATTTTGAAATTCGCTTTTCCACTCTATAAACTGTTAAATTCTGTGTATAACACATAGCTTAGCTATCCGAATCCATCTGAGTTCATAGTTTCTTCGTCAACTGACTCAACGTTCCCTTGAAATGAATATATATGATTATTTGAGCATGCAAAACGTAGAAGCTGGTACGTATGTACATCAGTTCAAGTTACTACACTCCATTAACGTAGATTCGATATGCAGAATATGATTCCAGAAATAAGAACTGATTGATCGATTCAATGAAAGGTATATATGAAATTGATATCTCAGGATTTAATGGATCAGAAATTGTGAATTCATCTGTGTCACTGTGACTGATCCTAGACCATGTCATTTGATGCCTCCGAGCATTGGTCACTTCAACTAGAATTAAGTGTGTTGGAATCTAACAGTTTGTTGATAATATTCATCTTTTCAAAATACCATGTCTGCTTTTTTCAACACTTCTCCGAAGAACAATCAATGGCTTGATGGATTGTTGTTATGTTTTGATTTGATCGCCCGTTCTTTTCCTTAATTCTCCTTCTAGTGTCGCACTCTACAATAATCATTTTTGGGCATACGTAATACATTTCATAACTACTTCAGTTCATAAACATACATAACCTGTCCAGGTGACTTTCCGTCTTCGTATAGTGCTCTGCGCCTAACCTCAACATTACTAAGTAGGTTACTCCAGGATATTCTAGCAGTGTTTCGAAGTTATCGCTGATCAGCTGCTGGTAATCTGCGAATATCATTTACTCTTAAGTACCCCGTTCCACATCCACATATTTAAACGTTACTAATTTTTGCACAGTCTATTTATTCTGTGTTTGATGTATAGTCATGTCACTTTCACTGAGTTGTATCATGTATGCCGGTAAAAGGTGAAATTCCTATAAAAATTAATCATTAGGTCTCTTTATTGTATTATTCATTCCGAAACTCATTATTTTATGTAAAATAAAATTGCTTTTTTTCTGCTATTCGTGTGACTTGTTCAATAAATAAATTAACAGCCTAAATTTGTGCTATTACGGATTACGGTTTTCATTTTCGGTCTTTAACACTCGAAAAGATTATTTATGTATATATATATAGAAAAATATATAGTTATTTGTAGTATATATCAGTGTAGCATTAATAATCAGTTAATAATAATGTGGAATTCAAGCAAGAAAATATCGAATATTCCTGTACGATTAAAAATTCACGATATTTGAGGATGAAAGAAATATTCCAGTTTACACTAAAAAGTGATGCGATAAGAACATGTATCAGTTAGCATATCTGTCGCCAAATGTGAACGAATAGCTATAAAGTTGATTCTGGGAATTTATATGTAATCCGGTCGTAGTCACTAAATGGAAAATACAACTCATTACGGAATGTATTTTTGAGTAGTTTAACACAAAGATGAAACTGATATTTAAAGCCCCTAAAATTTCCTGTTTGTAATGAATTGAAAATCTATCTTTTGAATTATTGTAATACTGGATTTTATTCTTTTTTCCAACATATTTTAATAGCTTTAATTTTATTATTATTATTATTTTTGAATTATCTTTTATAATCTGTAAAATCTAGCAAGCATTTATCTGGTTTTCATCATGTTTGAATTTTCTTGATACTGATGCTCAAGCATTTGTTTTTACAAAAGTAATTTTAAAATCGAATCCTGCATTGTTTCGCTCAATGGCTGGTAAGTTTAATGATATGTTTTGTATTAATCTTATGTATACGTTAATTTTATGATAATTTTTTAGGATTCAATAGATGAAAACATATTACGGAAAATTGCATCGAATTACGTTAATTTGGTAATGAAACTGTAGGCTAAATATGTAAATTAACAACTTATGTCATCGGGACTCATCGTTATTTCAACATACATACAATAGTAACTTATATAGATTTTTGTTTCAATGTATATGATATAAATTTGTAGATTGGACTAAGTTTAGAAAATAAAGATATTGACTAAGCAGTATTCATTAAAGTAAACAAAACATGGGATTCTTTTATAAGTTGATTGGCTTAAGGTGTGAATCATATTTACAGACACAGATTACTTGGTTGGAGACATTGAGTGATATGACTAAGATTCGGTTACTCGAATCATATTCTCACTGTTCAGCCATCGTTATCATTACTTCTGCAACGTTACTTTGACTTCTTTGTTATTCATCTTGTTAACTCCAAGTTGTCGTGTTAGTATATGGTTACCAATTCAGATAACACTCATTTAATCTGTACTCTACATTGATTATAACTGAATGTATTATGCCAAGAAAGTATTATCGCCTAACCAGTTGAACGTTATGCGATACTGTCAGTTGATGAGATTGGAATTTTATTCACTTCATAGGAAGTTACTGAATACTAGTTGTGCTTCATACTAAACCAAATAATACTGAATAAATGAGGGTGGAACTAAACTTTTCTGAAAATCTTGAATCCTTTACCAGCCAATCAGAAAACAGTTTTAAGGCAAAAAAAATCGCTAAAATACCAGGAAAAGTAAAGGAGATACAGTATTTTAACGTGTTTAATGAATTTAGTAAGGTTCATTTATTTTGAAACCATAATGTGTCCTGTATAAGAACTTATCCATATCACTCCAAATTATATTATTTATGGAACCGAGATAAAGTCTCGAGAACTCTTTTATGCAAGAACCATATGTCTCTATATTTTATGCATACACCGCGTTGGTTGGATCCATGAAATGTCTTTCATAGGTGATGAAACAATGCTCGTAAACGAGTTTCCTTTAGAGGCTGGTAACCTTTTTGGTCATCTATATATATCATTGTTCTCGGAAGAACAGACGTTTGAATTATTAGGATTAGTGTTGTTGCCTTTCTGTTCAGGATATATCGGAAGCGTTCCATCATAAATACCAAACACCTAAATTTGAAATTAAAGTGATTAGCACTTACCACACCGTCTTCATGATTCTTCGTCTATTGTATTTACTTCTCCTGAATGCTGTTTCACCGAATTCAACGATTGTGCTGATGCTTCCTAACGACAGTTGTAGTCTCAGCAATGTTGATACCACTGAACTCCGGAGACTTCGCTCACACTTACAGGTGTCGATACCAGAGTGGGAGGTATCTGCATCATTAATAAACATTTTTCACAGTTTTAGTCTACAAGCACTGAAGAAAGTTCCCGTTCTTACTGATATTTTTGCCAACGGCCATTACAACGTAGAATAACTCCATAACGACTATCTCCTGATCGTACTACAGTTATACTCAGTCCAGTAATGCAAGAAGATATGTTACGAAGCAATTCAAGAGCTTGTAAATTACTAATAACAACGTCATCATTAAAAATTGCAATAAAATGATCCTATGTAAGCATTTTTTATTTGAATGTTCACACGACCTTGCATTTCGAACCTTTGTTTTCATTAGTTTTCTCAAGTACGCTAGTAAAGTTTAGTTCTACTAGTCTATAAAATATACTGCAGTATGATTTCCACTGTCTTTCATATCATATTTGATGTCATTTTAAATAACATACTTTCACGACTTTCGATATACAGTCGAATGGGTCGTAATGCATCAATATATACATCTGAAAATTACATAATCTTTAAGAGAGATATCCTTTTACAGAGTCATTTGTTAGTTTGTAAATAAATTAAATTGTATTCCAATAAATATATGAATACTTATCATTGCAACATTTTTTTCATAACAATGAATCAATTAAATGTATATTCATTAAACATTTTTCAATAATAAGATAATGTTTTTTTATTATTGTTTCTGTCTACTCTAATCATTATCAGTATTTACATTTCATCCAAATGTGCATAGTTAGTTAATGAACTTTAGTTGAATATTATAAAGTACACTTTTAGGTCATGTTTTGAAAGAAAGTTCACTCATTATATATATATATTTTTATTTCAAAATCGGTTTCATGAAAGATGATTAGTTAGAATTACTAATTCTTAATAAAAAAGATAATTACGAGAGACATTTGTATGCTTTGCTAAGTGATTTCTTAAAATAAATTTAATTTACCTGTTGAAATTAAAACTTTATACTTTTTGGTTTTTAAGTAATAATGTATTAAGTGATATTCAGCAGTGAATGACTGTTGGGAGTTTATGAAGTCTTACATTGGGACTGAACTACCAGTTAGTGCTCTTAGGTTTCTCATTAGTAGTATCATAACTAGCATCAGTCTGGGATATAAACGGTTTACATTCTTTAAACATATCAATGTCATCACATTCACTCAACTAATTTTAAGTTGATTGTAGCTGATAGTATTATTTATAACATACATCACGCAAATCGGAGTTTTGAAGTAATTAGTTGAAGTGATTGCGAACAATCAAAATTTTGGTTTCAAAACATGATGTTGTATATCTTTACTACTACCACAACCATTACCTATAACTTGCTCAGTAACCACTGTAATCAGGGACTTTACTCCCTCTTAATATAACTATGTGCTTTGGTATGTTTAATCACGATAGAATGTGTAAATCATTGTCAATTATTTGATTCTATGTGCTTCTCCTTGCCAAACTATTGAACTTATATATTTGATTTCTATTGAGTTTAGACATTGCATAAACCATGTTTGTTTATTGTTTTTACCCTGACTCCGTTTCTTAAGCTAGTGAATTTCGTCTCATAGTATTAAAACGTATTTAGTTGAATGAGTTTTATATCGACTATTCAACTTATAGGTTATTTTTGTGATGACTGGTCTCAGTTGGGGTGCTTGAATACTATATATATATATATATATATATATATATATATATATATATATATATATATATATATATATATATATATATATATATATATATATATATATATATATATATATATATATATATATATATATATATATATATATATATATATATATATATATATATATATATATATATATATATATATATATATATATATATATATATATATATATATATATATATATATATATATATATATATATATATATATATATATATATATATATATATATATATATATATATATATATATATATATATATATATATATATATATATATATATATATATATATATATATATATATATATATATATATATATATATATATATATATATATATATATATATATATATATATATATATATATATATATATATATATATATATATATATATATATATATATATATATATATATATATATATATATATATATATATATATATATATATATATATATATATATAATAAATTATACTACTTAAATATTGGATTTGTTTCATAAAATTTTTTTTCTTTTTATTTCAAAATCGGTTTCATGAAAGATTATTAGTTAGAATTACTAATTCTTAATAAAAAAATAATTACAGAGACATTTGTATGCTTTGCATAAGTGATTTCTTAAAATAAATTTAATTTACCTGTTGAAATTAAAACTTTTATTACTTTTTTGGTTTTTAAGTAATAATGTATTAATGATATTCAGCAGTGAATGACTGTTGGGAGTTTATGAAGTCTTACATTGGGACTGAACTACCAGTTAGTGCTCTTAGTTTCTCATTAGTAGTATCATAACTAGCATCAGTCTGGGATATAAACGGTTTACATTCTTTAAACATATCAATGTCATCACATTCACTCAACTAATTTTAAGTTGATTGTAGCTGATAGTATTATTTATAACATACATCACGCAAATCGGAGTTTTGAAGTAATTATTTGAATTGATTCGAAACAATCAAAATTTTGTTTTCAAAACATGATGTTGTATATGCTTTACTACTACCACAACCATTACCTATAACTTGCTCAGTAACCACTGTAATCATGGACTTTACTTCCCTCTTAATATAACTATGTGCTTTGGTATGTTTAATCACGATAGAATGTTTAAATCATTGTCAATTATTTGATTCTATGTGCTTCTCCTGCCAAAACTATTGAACTTATTATATTTGATTTCTATTGAGTTTAGACATTGCATAAACCATGTTTGTTTATTGTTTTTACCCTTACTCCGTTTCTTAGCTATGAATTTCGTCTCATAGTATTAAAACGTATTTTAGTTGAATGAGTTTTATATCGACTATTCTAACTTATAGGTTATTTTTGTGATGAACTGGTCTCAGTTGGGGTGCTTTTGAATACTAGAAAACAGTTTTCAAATGTCCCTTTCTAGTATGGAATTCTCCTGCAGTATACACTCACGGCATTGATGTTTTTGTAGTTCTAATATGAAGCTGTGACCAATAGAGCTCAAGCATATCAAGGGTAAAGCATTTATCGCCAATAGTATTAGATATTCGTCGAGCTAATATACAAGCTGTTTAAAGTTGAAAATATATACTATTAGTTGCCAACCCAGTGTTTAATGGTCTAAATAATTGCTATTAGAGTTGATAGTAATAGGTTAGATTTTTGGAGTAGCCGTGAATGTATATTGTTTAGGAGTTCCACACTAGAACCGAACAACTGTTCACTTCTTCCTAGCTTTTAATAAAGCTTAAACTATGATCAGTCTGCAATAAATGTAGAATAAGTATAAAATGGAATAGTATAAAATATTTGTCCAATTAACAGTCATATTGAAGTTATAAGAAAAGGTATATTCTACCGTTAGGCATATTTAAAAGTTGATTTGTCACCTTATTAGTCCAAATTAGTCTGTAGCGAAATCCATGTTTAATGTTTGTATGTATTTTAGTTTGTTTATCTTTATTTGTTTATTCTACTTCTTGTGTCTAGGTTTTGAATGCTTTAAAGGATTTTTCGAGAAAGTTAATTTAAACGAAGGTCGTATGAAACAAGTGGCAAAATCATGGGTATGCGATTGGAGTTCAATTTATTAGAATAATTTTTGCAATTTATGAAAAACGCATTTATCACAATTACACATTACATATATTTTCTGAACATGATATTCTTAATCCATGTAGAAGTGGACCTTGCCTAGGGTTGAGCTTAATAAACTCGGTAAGATTGGCAAGTCGGTTAATGAAGTTATGAATATCCATCACGTGAGGTTATTACGATTTTATATATTTTCCAAACCATCGGTTACTTCTTTATGCTATTTGGCTAGGGGGGTAGAAGTCAGTTGAATAAATGCCAGAAGGGGCAAAACAAGTCATAACATCAATTACTTGGATTCGTTGATTGTTCGTTTTACCGAGCTGGTGGGTTTCGTCTACTGTATAGGGGAGGGGTTTCTCAATAACTACGATCAGAATTGACCACAGTGATACACATGCGTTCATTTCAAAGAGCATAGAGCGAAAAAGTATTAGAATGGAAAGCAGTTTAGTCCAGAAGTAATTCCGTTATTGACATAAAGCACAGCTGAGGAGATATAACACTTAATGAATAATTGGGGGTTCAGAGGATATGAAATTATATTCCAGCTCGTAATTCAGAGAATAATAATAGGAGATATGAATGTATGTGGCCACTATCAAATTTAAGCTACGTCATTCAAGATAATCACAATAAGATTTTCCTTTAGACTCTACTAATCGTAAACCGAATGAAATATTTCAACGGATAGCATTCACTTTTTATGGAAAAAATTTAAAGGAAGTTCTGTATGGCTGTATAGCGATTGGTTTTATGATCCCAGAATTGCATAGACATCCTATGTGAACACAATCCAGAACTTCAAACTAAATAACGGTTTTCTTTTGTATGCCATTATGCAGTATTCACATTTTCATCAATGCCACCCTTTTTAAGTAGTCTGAATCGTGGATTACTCATGAATCTCTACTTTGAATGATTAATTGAAAAATTCACTGGATTGTGTAAAGAAAATAATTGTAATTAAAATTAGTTTCATAAAAAAAACAAAAAGAAACATTATTAGCAAATGTGTTAAGTATGTTTCATCCTTAAATGCATTTTAAGAAGTATTGTTAATACTAAATATCTGCGTATCTTTCTGTTTTTTTTTTCGATATTATAGCAGGTTGAAAGACCGGATTTAATTGGACTAGACTTTTTATGGGATTTATATCTTGCTTTACCATCAAGTGATGCAAGTTTAGATGGTGGACATTCAAATCTTCTTTTAGATAATGAATCATTTATTAAATCGACATCTATTCATGATAAATCATGTGAGAGTAAGTACAATGTTGGTGATTCACCTAAACAGCAGATAGGATCATTCATTTCATCATCGTCAACACCACTCAAACCAACTTTAGATGCTGCGAAACCAGCTAGATTACTTTTATTAAATGTACACTGGGGACAATTGGCTCCAAAATTAAGGAGAGATCCAGAATCATGTTATCGTCGTTTCTTTGATATTTGTAGACGACGACTTGAAGTATGCATTTTTTTCAAATTAAAAGTAATATCTTGATTGCAATATTTCAAAGAATTATCCCATGTATAGTTCACCCTATTTACACTGGGATTGTTATGTTATAATACCATAAATGTTAATTTGTTTGATTCATTTAATGTAGCTAACGTATATATCAAAACGTAAACTCAAAGAAATGAAAATAGCATACTGAGTTATTCACCGATATGACTATGATTATTAACTTGGGCATTTTATCGTTAAGTAGGCCACAACAGTCACTGTATAATAACACCCAGGTTGTTATGATATAGTTCTATTAAATAATCTCACTGTTTTAAACAAACGTCTTATTAGTTTGGTCTTTAGTTATGACTAATACATATATGTTGAAATGTCGTTAATCGACAAGGAAGCCTGACACTTAGAATTCTACGGGCATCATCGATTCCCCCGAAATTTCAGGTATGTCTTTACTAACGATTGTTGGCAAACACAAAGGCTAGGTCAACGTTTTGCTGTCAATTGCTCCTAACTATTTTGCATTAAAGTGTATTTATTATTACATTTTCACCCAACGTTTGGGACATATTATGTATATTGTGGAATCTTTGATAGTACTTGACACTTATTCACGCTACATAAGTAATCCATTATTTATTCTAATGACAGAATGTTGATTCAAGTGTCAGTTAATTCTTTTATTTATTAAAAATAAGGCGAGAACAGTGTGCTAATATGTAAGTTTTGATGTTAATAATCCGAGATTACAAACTTTCCACGTTCAGTAATTATAAAACATTCTCTTGAGCGCATTTACACTTTTGTTCACGATTTCTTATTTGGAAATCATAAGATTTTATTTAATGTTTAGTATAAATTATCAATAATGATAGAAGATCAATTTAAGCGTCTTGCATTTGTATACAGCCTACAAACAACTGAAGATGCTGAGGTCAGAACAAGAATTCTAAGTAAAATTGACTAATGTTCAAATATAACTCTACAAGAGGTGACATATGAATGTCAGAGAGAGGTGAATTTAAAAACATCACACTAGCTAGCCACACTCAGTAATTGAACGGAAAGAATCTGGTATACGAAAGCAATGCAGCTTAGACGATTAGCTTTCATATCCATGCTGGTTAATCAGCTAATGACACTGAAAAGTTCTGTTGGTATATAAACCACTGTTACACTAAATCCCATTTTAAAGGATATAAGTGAACCTGCTTCATAGACAAAATGCATCGTTGTCACCCTCCGAAATGTTATCCTATGAAATACAAATTTCGCTCATCAACCAACAGAATAATTGTTACTCAACCCAACAGAACGCTATCATGGAGAAAAATATTTTGTATATATATATATATAGTTTTTTGGATATTTCCGTTTTTTATATTAAAAACTTAAATCGACCAGTCTCTGCTGATATAAATCTAGGCAATCTTTAACTATTTGTAATCATTTAATTCTTATGTAACTATCACTTATGAATCTAACAGTTTACTTATGTTTAGTCAATTTATTTGTATAATAGTAATTCGACGCGATATTGGAAAGTTATTAAGTTAATTTGTTGCATACGTTCGTTACAGATTGATCTTGGTTGAGTATCACTGAAAACCAGGGTATATTGGTTAATTGCTTCGTTCCGGTTTGGATAACTCGTTATTCAATACCCAAGACCATAGCAAAGACTAATGTTGGAATTCTACAATTATCTGTCGGCTATCTCTGTTGTATTGATAGTTAACCGTTCGCCGCATGAGTTAAAGGTTCTGGGTACTACATGTATTGGCATTGTGGGCGCGCATTACTGTTTAGTTTGGTGCTTGGGCGAAATATCTAACCGGTACTACCTGGTTTTCCATTTTCTGAATGGAGGTTAGTCTGTGACGACTAGTAACAACAAATTTTAACCACTTACCACAAACCATCTCAACTTAACTATTTGTTCATCCCTTGGTTGTAGCAACCTTCTACAGTAAAATATGAATATCACTTTACTAATTATTTGGATTCGCATAGCTCTAAAACACTGGGAACGGTGAAACAGCTATTTTAAATAAAAACCACAAAAATAAAGGAAAATCGGACAAATTGTGGTGCAAGTGAATCCTAACTGTGATGGCACTGTCGCTCTGGATTCGGTTTTCAACTGTAATTAAGCTTTAATAAATTAAGTCTGATTAAATTATTACATTTTTACTAATAAGTTTTTAAAATAATAGACTAAACCACAAGGTATGCGTATATTTATTAAAGTAAAGACATGCGTCTTCTGTTAAGTTTATTAACAGTCCCATTTTCTAGGTATGTTTCGGTTGGTCAGTAGTATTTTTAAAACAAGTAGCTTGAATTAGACTGCGCTACGTTTGTTAGTCATAGTAATCTTTGGTTCTTCAGAACTGCTTAATTGACTGTTTAATAAGCCATATATTAATCCTGTAACCCTTACTTTCGGTTGATGTATTCTTTTAAGTAGTGTCACATTAAAGTTGATTAAACGTGAATTGTTTTTTTCTAATAAAGTAGTTACATGGTGAGTTCATTTCATTTTTTTAGATAACTACTTACGGCTTTGTAAAATTATTACTTGTGTTTATGCTTGCGATTAATTTGTAGGCAACTAAATGATTTCAATGTACGTTATCCGCATTAATATTAATCTTTCATTTGACATTTTAAATAAATCTGTCAGTAAGTAAATGGCATTTATTGGGCTGTAATTATCACATGCTTTATATCTCACCTAATTAAAAAAAATTGTAATGGCTCTATATGCAGGTAAATGTATGTAAAGTGGAGTTCAATGTTTTAAATGTAGATGCATTTTCTCCAATTACTACTGACCTTGATTATTAAGCCAAACATCATTTTTCACTTTTAATCACTAAACGGAAGCGTGTATTTGAAGTTGGAAATTCAAACTGCTTGGTTCCAAATAAACCTCTCACTGGAATATTTTGTTACCATAAGTTTGATTCCTATTGGGGTCTTTGTGTGCGTATTGATGGAGGACTTCAGACTAGACCGAATTAGTCATCATTTAAAAAATGTTAGCAACACACCCCAATCTTATATAATCTGGCTTACATTCCGACACTGTCTTCGGTAGCCGACGTTACCTTATACCTTTCGGATGGGAAGAAGGATATCCCATACTTACAAACATTGATCCTTAATTCATTAAGTGGTACTTAAGTAACCCGTCTTTTGTTGAACAGTTGTGCATTATCATTAAAATATCACGTTATTTTAACCAGATAATATATCTATAATCCCAACACACTCCTATCATAATTATATCTGGAATTTTGTTGGTGTTGAAGTTAAAAATCGACTCATTGTTGACTAGAATTAGCTCTAGTCGTTATTTGTTATTACGAAGTCATTATTCAACCTGTGATACATTTAAGTATGTCTAAGGTTATCAATAAACTTTTAGGAAGTGTCTATGTTTATCAAAGTACTTTAAGGTGTCGTTTTGTTTAACTGCCTGAAAACATATTTGTCACGAGAATATTAAATGTTTGTTAGTGATATGTGATTGCTTAGATTAATTACATACCTAACGTATCTACAGACTTACGAAGATTTTGTTTAATCACAATTAATTACTTTATCACACTTCTGTAGTCTGTTTGCTACAATTACGAATATTTTTAACAAAACTAACTTATTTACTTCATCGAATATAGTACATTCGGTTCATTTTATTCTGCTATTCATTTAAATAAGTTGGTGTCAACTGACTAAAAAGCAAGAAATGTTACGTGTATCTTTACTGGGTCCAAAACTGTGGTTTAGGATCCCATTGTCAATACTGAATGATCGCCTTGCTGACGTGTTTCATCCATCACAAAACGTAGGTCTAAGGCTGTTAACTGATTTTGTCCAGCCACCTAAAATTATATTTATGTTGTGAAAAAACTGGCAATCTATAACTTACGGAATTCAGTAGTCATTAACATCATTAATATAACCTAATTTATTATCTGTAAGGCAGGATACATTCATAGTGTTAAACATCTATGAAATCCCATGAAGTTACTATTACCCATTGTTAAACTGTCGTTATTCCAGTCAGATATATTTTTCATGACAATATTCATTATAGCAGAAAAAATTAACAATTTAAATTATTGTTACTTTGTTTTATATTCATCATCAGCCAAACTCTTTTTTGTTTATAATCACAGAGTAATTACGCTTTAGGTCGTGGTTTGATAACCGAGTATGGAATTACATCGGTTCTAGCTGAGACTGGTGAATTGTTAGCTGCATTAATGTTAGGACTTGGTCCTGCTACTAAAGCAAAACACTGTACTCGTACTGCAGCTAAATTGGCTATACGTCGATTACTTGGCTTAGTTTATGCATTTATACAGTCAGTTGAAGTAAGTTTGCTGTAACGGTTCAGTATTTTTGAGTTCGGCTAGACATTATTTTTACGAGATATTTTACAACGACATTTTAGATTTTCATACTTCTTAATGTAATCATTGAGATAAATAACTTTTTCATCTACCACAACAAAGCCTGATGGAATAACGTAAAAACCTATTAATTTTGATTTAATGTCAACCACAAATCTTTGGAAGGTGCTACCACTTGATTTGATACTTCGTTTTGTTTACCAAAGTTCATTATTTCAGCTATACTAGTTAGCGGAGTATGTGAACTTTCGATATTTGAAATGTTAATTGCATACTAATAGCAGCTGTTACTGAAAAGTAAGCTGTTGAATTTTACACTTGGAAGAAGTCGTACAGCTGTTTGCACTGAGTTATGATTACAAATTTCCGTAGTTAACATTTTTAATGAAAAACTAAATGAATAGATTAAATCTTCAAAATCTCATGTTAAACTTTTCTTTCGTTTCTGTAAGGTTCTTGATGAAAAAAGTGGCTGTTTTTGAAAATACTTTCCATTTGTCTTACTGTTGTTACAAGGATCTTGAAGGATATTTTTTGAACCATACATTTCGGCGATTAAACTGATTCGTTTCGTTCTAAGATAATATGATTAAGGTTTGTGATTACTTATTAACGGTTTCGTAATAATCTTTAGCTACTCCTGGTTCGTTTCGCTATACTCATTTTTTCACCATAATTTCTAAAACATCACATATCCTCTCTTGATAGCCCATCTATCTATGCAGCAACAACATATTTCAATCGATCAATCGATGCCCGTTACCCCATGTGGAGCATAGGCCGCCGACTAGCAGCCAAGTGCTCTTCGTTCTCTTCATATCTGTCTCCAATTTCCGACGAATTGTGTTCTTGGGTCTTTTTGGTCGCGTCGTGCTAGGGAGGTTTGCAGAAAAACAATAAGCCTAAAAGCGTTAAATGTATGGTATGGAGACAAAATCGATTCGCTGATTATGTTAGACTGTGACGGTAACAATGTATTTCTCTTAGACAGCCAACATCCTGATTGACGGTGATTCCTCACATCGAAAGTTGAGGATTTAAACAAGTCGACTCTTGAAAATAACATACCTTAATGTATATCATGAACTTTTACTGCAAAGCATAAAAATTACAGTGTAAATCCATATAAAACTGATCGCTTATGACAGTTTCTAGTTTGGCCAATATGATAATATTTCTCTTCACTATCATTTCATTCATACTATACTGATATGAAATGTCTCTTCCAAAAAAATATATTACTTTTATCCAATTTTAGGATGAAATGCTTGGTTCTCGTGCTTATCATCCAAACTGGAATCCACATGGTTGTACTTATCGTGGGTGGGATATACACTTACCTTTAGATATTGAAACAGTTAAACAAGATCAATCAACTGTATCTTTGACTAATTCAATACCAATAATTGGTAATCAAGCTACGAACAAATTATCTTCATTCTCTTTTAATGTTTCTACTAATATTTCACAATATTCTGAAAACCATGGATCAATAACCTTATTAGCACATTCAAATGAACCACTTAACTCAATCAGAGAAAGAGCTTATCTTTTGTCGACTGCATATTTATTCAGTTGTCAACCTAGGCCAAATAATCAAGACATCACTACCCAATTTTCACCATGGAAAGTGGCCACTTTAACTCTTGGAAATAAGCCGCTTCCAAACATTCCTATTTTATGTAGATCGAACCAACCAGTTAAAAAGACTGTTTTTTCCCATGATGCATCTGGTCAACGCAACGATGCGAAAATAGTTAGTAAAGAGAATTCATCATATGAACTTCTAGATACTATTTTGAATCGTAAACCAATTGGCGAACTTGGGTTTCAAGTAAGCTATCTTTTTCATTCTGTTATGCACAATATATCAGGTTAATTGATTATGTAGAAGTATTTCGTTGGGAATTCGCTAATTGTATATAATTTAGTCGTATGGATGCTAACTGAATGTTCGTATGTTCGAGTACAGTACAATGCTGAATAACACTGGTTGTACTGAAAGAATAGTGAATTTTTCAGGTTTAAATACATGTGACTTGATGTTAAGCATCAACAGTTACTAAACGAAAAGTTTAAAATAATCTGCTGACTAAACAGCTTAAAGTTATCGTACAATTTAATATATATATATATAGGCATGGTAAATATGACTCGTGAAGAAAAAATTAACCCATAAAATAAAATGTACAAAATAATTCTTATACTCCGGATTTGAGTGAAGACAAATAGTGGGTTAATCGAAGACACTGGTCATTAAGGTTTTGTACATTACTTTTAGCCAATATACCCAGTATATTTATGTATAAGATTGATATTTATTGAATTTAATCGTTAAATTGTATTCTTGTAGGTTGGTCGTCCGTTGATTGTCCGATTTTATGCAGAACTTAACGATCGTGTTCGTAACCGTGCTAGTAATATCACTGCTGTTTCTTCCGTTGCGATCTCAATACACAATTTATCCAATAACTCTCCTTATAGTAGTTCTTTCTCATTGGCCGGCCCATATTCTTCCACTTTGGAATTAACAAATGAATGTTTGCATAATTCTACATCTGTTTCAAAAAAATATTGTATATCAAATGATGAATCGTCTAGTTACTTAAGTACATTTCGTAAACGTTTAGAAACTGCTTCAACATTACACGTAAACAATCTTGTCACTAAAGGTGCGTCTGCTCTCAGTTTGAATACAAATCAAACCGGCTCAACAGCGGATTTGAATTCTAATCAAGCATTGTCATCAAATATAAATATTGTCCTTCCAAGTGTATGTTTATCACATGATTCAGCTGTTTATGAACTTTTATTTGAATTAGCTGAATCGGAACTTGTCTGTCTTCGTTCATTCTCGAATAATCATTCAACTAATGATAGTCGTGATAAGAATACCCATTTATCGACTAAGTCATCACCGTTTGGTGGTGGAACACAATTTTCTTCGACGTTCAGTTTCATCCATCCTGTTCGATTATTACTAGCATGTTTACCAACGTATAAATCAATTCGTGGCGGACGAAATGGTAGTGGTAGTGCACATGTACAATATAGTTTAGTATGTAATCCACATATGCTTCTTAATGCATCTCCATATCGTGTTTTATATAAATTACAGGTAGGTATAGTTTATTTCCAGCTTACCTAATATTGTATTGTTATTCCAAATACATTAATATTTTATTAAAGATATTTGTAAGTTAACTACGCACTCCTTTGTATATAAAGATAAGATATTAACCTCTGAAAATTTCAGCGAATTAGCAGTGTTAGCTTACTGATTTTTTAATGTGCATATTTGAAGGATAGAAACATAGGTGCCTGTATGTTTTCATTAACATATTCTTAAGAGCCTTTTTTCAGAAAGTGAGCAATCTTAACAGCTCATTTGCAGACCACCTATTGGACATAAAATACGAGGTCGATACAACGCACACATTCAGCATAATTAAAAAGCAATACAAGTTCATTCTATTAGGAATTTTAAAAGCCACAGCAATTAAGAGATTAAAACATGACCATTTTATTTTAAAGGAGTTTGTGGTTAACTTCCAACTGTTTTGAAAATAAAAAGAACTTAATCAATATCTTCTATAATGTTATTGTTTTATTTTGTTTAATTCATTAGATAACCTTAGTCACTGAATAACCCGAGAAACTACAGGTCATCAACATTTACATTGAACAGTCTAAAATTTGTTTCAGATCAAAGGGACTGTGCATTACCATCCTACATAAACTTAAAATCTACTTTTTATACCTTGCTGCTTCTTAACTTTTGGTTCTATTTCAGTCTAACATCACTAATTTTCTGATACTTTTTTCCGTGGAATCTACATCTGATTCTCTCAGGTTCTAATTAAGTAGTCTTTCGCTTGCAAGCCATATAAACAAGCAGTTTCGTCGGAGTATAAAAATTAGTCTTGCGGGGAAAACTAATGTATTTTATTTCATTATTTTAGCTTTGTTATATGTGAGAATTAATGAGATACATCTTGGACATGTTAGAGAGCATAATGTTTCAGATATAATGTGATACATAGAATATCTTGATAGAAACTGTTTGGAGAGAAAATACACTTACTTTACCTAATAGTTAATTGTTACAATTGATTTTGTTTCATATATATTCAGCTATTAAGTTCCGCGTTAATTCCTTTGGATACAAGTCCATGGTGGGAAACCTCTCCAGGATGTTTACTTTCACCACCATCTTCAACTTATCTAATCTAACATCCTCTTCAAATGTCTATTATTTCGAGAGCTCATGAATCATTCGAATCCCTTACAGTTGAAAGTAATATTAGGTCCAATTCAGCTGGTAGAAGATCTTCGCGATCTCATACCCCACCTAAATGTGATGATTGTAAATCCGATTGGTTTCTTTCAGTTGATGCTATAAACAGAAATTCGCAAGTGTCAAGCTCAACTTCGGCACCATCTTCACCAGTGCTTTCTTCACGTCGTAATTTAAAGAAGTTTACTTCCTTTACTCTTTCAAGTGGTACTTTTGCTTCTAAAGGAAAGCCTCAAAAGATGGTATGTTTCAATGTTATCGTGATATCATATTTAGCATTATTATTAGTAATATGCATTAAAGTTGATAACTCATAATTAGTAGTATAGATACTGTAACGTTAATATAGTTTCTATAGAATGAAAAGTCAAAGTTTATATATAACGTCACAGTTGTCTGAAAATTATATTTCAGTTAGTTTGATTTATCAGGCTATTTTTTGAAAAGTGTTTTAGTCTCTTTGAAGCATGTTAAAAAATCAATTGTGTCTTTGTTAAAATGGGAACCATTTTGCCTTTAGAAGAACGATCTAATTCAGAAATGCTGGTAGTTAGTCTATACTGTATCCTCAGGACAAACTAATTTGATAGTTATGGATAAGGTTATCACCGAGATGTATTCTACAACGGTGATAGGAACTTTGTAGTTATAGCGTCCAGCTCACAGATATGAAGAATGTTGAATCTGCACTCTTGTAACAGTTCTAAAACATTAACTTATCGTTGAGACTATAACTAGTAATGTGGTATAGAATGATAGTGAAATATTTGTTAGTGACCTTTATAATCGAAGCCATGCAGCATCATTAAAAACATCTGTCGGAGGCATATCTTTCAACATTTTATTACATCTAGTAATTAATTATACTGCCGAGAATTTGTTAATGTCACGGAGACATTCACCATAAAGATATTTCAACTTACTAATCATAAATTTCAACTAATTATGAATATAAAATATGTTAATATTAAGTGTTAAAGGGCTTTCTTATTGTAGACTATATTGACCTCCTTATGGATGGTCTTTTTGGTTGTACTAAGAATGATTTTGTTCAGTTAGACAAAATTCGACTTTAAGTTCGTCATTTCTTATAACTTGTTTCGTTATGTTTACCACACATGGGATTTCTTGTGCGTACCACTGAGGAATCACATACTAAGGCGAAATATTTATCCATGTTTTCAATCATTCCTAACTGAGATCAGTCTGTGACTAATGCATGTAAGAGATTAAAATATTTATAAGAGTTAACTATGCACTCAAAGCGTAAGTAATATTTCTCAATCAAGACTAAATCTCCACAAACCACTTCCACTTATAATGGAGTTGCTTCGTACTTTGTAATTTTGTTGAGTATTGGATAACACTTATTTTATGATTGTATCGAATATATACTACCTATTAAATTTTAAGTAGCATCATTGTGGAGGTCAATTGTTGATCATTATTAACATATTTGTTTGAATAATTCACCGATTAAATATCATAAATTCTCGTCTCCATGTTTTTCATAGTGCCAAAGGATTTAAATCTAGTAGCAGATGCCCCACTTATTGAATATCTTGAAGCATTAATTCAATTACTTGAACGGAATTTGACTACTTCGTGTAAATCACCTTACAAGTCATTAATTTCTACCAAAAAGCATGGTTTTATATTTCCATTTACATTCCGACCCGGTAATATTCATCGTCAACTTTTTACTATTGAAAATGAATTTATAGCCCCTGTCGTTTCACAAAACACAGCTACAGATAATGCGAATTGGTGGAGACGTGAAGTGAGACATATATGCTTACAATTGATATCGTGTTTATTAAATCCCGTTACTATGGTGAATAGTGATGAATTTAAAGCTACTGGTAAGAACGTACATGAAAAATTTTTTGCCGTGAAATTACTACTTTTACACATGCAGTTTCTCAGTAATTATCAAAGCACTCAATGTTCGACTATTTAGAATCCACGTTCTCTGTCACATTCATATCTGTCTGAACAGTCTTTATTGTTAGCACCTATAACAAAAATGTTCCATATATCTAAACTTGTTAATTTATGTACTGTTATTAGGTAATGCATATGTATACATAGGCATCGTTAGTATTTTAATTCGCACTTCATCTGAGTCGAATGAATAGCAAATAACCACCTTCCATGGCTTTAATGTAGTAAAGGAAAACTCTATTGTGTCTTGATAAACTACAGCAGTTGTTGTAAGGAAATAAATCGACTGTGTAATTGACCAGGTATTTTTTACTCAAACGACTAAGTAAATTATGCTATATAGACGAAAATGTTTAAAGTAAGTATTTAAAAATCAAGTTATGTTACACCAAACTTGAGAAATGATGATCATGTTGTTTATAGGTGAGTGATGTCTGCACTAACTCTTTGTTATTTTTATGATCTAGTTACGTTATTTTGATAGTTTGTTGTGTCTCGTATGCGAAAGACCTTTGTTGGTATTATGTGCAGCACCTCCAGTTTCGATAACATGATGGTACGCCTACTTCATTCCTCGTCCTGAAATATGACCTTTGAAAGCATTTTTTTAGATGCTGTCCACTTAGGATGAAATTATTATATAATTACTCTTAACGTCTAGCGTATACTACATATAAGTCAAGCAGTTGGTGAATTCGTGAATCTCTGAATACTAGAATGATTAGAATATATATTACTTACACTCATCAATAATATTGATTTATCTACTAGTTCTCTTTTTTTTCATTTCAGTTAATAATTCTTGCTGCCAAAAATCTGAACCAGTATTCATGTCACCATTCGTCTCAGTTGCACATCAAATGTCTCCTTCATTAGCAAGCAGACTGTTGAATAACTTATTAGAAACTGCATTAGTTAGCGCTGGTATCGATAATGAATTACTAAATTCACCCTCATATACAAAACAACATTTACAGCAATTATCAAATAAGTTTTATTCATCGATGCATAACTCGTATATGGTTTTACCATATGTTGATAGTAAATCAGGTATTGCAGGTGTAATTGAAGCTATCTCTTATTTTGGAAGAAATGTTTTGTTCCAAGATGTTGAAGTAAGCGGTTTATACATTATATGTATATTGTGTTCCATGCATATAACACATTCATTTACATTTCGGCTTTATGGACTTACTTTATTTAAACAACCACTGAAATTTGAAAGTGCTAAGCAGCTGTTCGGTCATAATATGGAACTTCTTATCAGTGTGTATTCACAATCTAAGAATCAAACTTAGCATATATAAGCCTCTCGACGAACATTCATCCCTTAAATTAATGAGGTGCCGTCCAACAGTTGGCGCCTTAAACTGTAGTCAATTCGAGATACGAGTATTCATTACTAATAATTGTTTCATTAATTTTTTTATTTTGTATTAACTTTTCTATGTTACCTTAGATCAGTGTGCAATGTATCCGACTATATTTTCAATGTATCATAGCTTATCCATGTGTATTTATTGATGCCTTATTGAAAATGGCTAATTTGGAGGATAAATTTACCAAACTATTAGTGTATTCATCTTCTACCAGGTAATTTAATGAGAAAATGTTATTCGTTATTGAAATGTCATAATGTATCTTTTTATAATTTTGCTGAATTGTTTATCACGTATATCAGTTTTTTTCTGCCTTGGAAACGACATTTAAGACTAAATTTACTATAAGTTCTAAACTACTAGAATTTCATTTTTTGTAGTCTATCATATGATGACATACAGTGCGTTGCCATCAATGAAGTAAATTGTTCCAATTGCGACGAACATTACGTTAGACAAAATTAACGCCTTCTTTATATATATATATATATATATATATATATATATATAGACAGCAAGATACGAATGCAGCCTAACAGGACAAGGATACAGTATGTTATCACAAATTCGTGAATTAAGATAACTTCAAATAGGAATTAGATTCGGAAAGTGTCACTAATTTGAGTGAGTCCAATAAATGGTCGTAAATATCCAAATCAATCTGTAATCTTTAAGGATATCAACAAAGACCGTGTTTACTGATGTCAATTTCACTTGCTTATCCTTTTTTGTAACTCACTTTGAAACTTTAATATCTTGTTATCATTCCTCTTGTTTACTATTTTATCGGTTTCGCTGCGATTATCTGGTTGCTTTAATCGGTTGTACTTTGTATCAACCTCTTTTACTTGGTCACACTGAAAATAAGATAGGGTTCCACGTTTTTTGTTTATTGAGAATACGTCATGAGTCTATATACAAGAATCCTCTGTTAAAATGCTATATATATATATATATATATATATATATATATATATATATATATATATATATATATATATATATATATATAGACTAGTTGTTATATGTAGCTTTTCCTTTATTTTAGAATAAGAAGCGAAATGGCTCGACAATTGGAACAGTTTTGTATTCTTACATCACCCTTCCTTTTCACTGGTCTTACTTGCTATGCTAAGAATGCCTCATCATCTGCTTCATTTTCAAGTCATCCTTCAGTTTGTTCACTTCACGGTTATGTTCGTCGTCCTGAGATATTAAATCTTATGCTTAAAACGATTCTTCATGCAACGTTACCGTTTTTAGATGTCAAGCTTGACTTTGCGTCATTACCGACGGCGAACATTTTAATAAGTCAGTGTTCTGAATATTTTCGTGTACGTGGTTTTTTACTCGGTCAAACACCGCCACAAATTCTTAAGACAAATTTCAATACAGATCATATCACTATTCTTCAAGTAAGCTGCTTTTTATTTAATCGCTTTTTTAGTTATATTCATTGCTTCGACAAATATATATATATATATATATATATATATATATATATATATATATATATATATATATATATATATATTAGTCTCACAGTACCGTCAAGGACGCTCTTTCCATGCTATTTGGAACTTTTTAAGCAGGCGTATTCACTTGCCATTCATAATCCAGCTTTATTAATGTCTGTTAATAAATGCTGTATTCTGGGAATCCGTTCAGTATTCACATATGAGAACAGAGATTGATCAATTTCATTTCCTAACAACATTAACGGGTGGATGCAATCATAATAATACTTAATTCTTAGCACTATTGCTCAAGTGTGGCTCTTCTAGTCTCAGTAGCTCAGTAGAGAGTGTTTGACATGAATTTGCTATGCCCGAGTACCGGTGGGAATTTCAACTCTTGGATGTAGAAAGTATATCTTTCTAACGAGTCATAAATAAGGTGAAACACAACCTCACTTTAAAAATCAGTCATGATTATTATTAACAATAAAGTGACTATGATAACAAAATACGACATAAATATTTTTCTTATTATGAATCCTAAAATGTAATTGTTATGACACTCGTTATTCATTAAAATGTCATAGAGTTTATATAAACAATCATAATTTAAGAAACAGCGAGTGGCTAGCATGTTGGAACAAAATGTAAAGCCTAAATGAAATACGTTTAGACTCGCATATGAAAACGAAAATGTGAATAAGTAAATCCAGGAATAAAATTTAACAAAAGAAGATGAAGGGGAGTAATGACTTTGTTAAAAAACGAATATTATGGACTCAGAGTAAATACGTCTCTATTGAATATGCTGTTTGGCTTTTTAAATTCATAGTGAAGGCTTCAGTTATGCTAGTGAGAAAGTTCATTGTCATTGGCGGATTTCTGTTGACTCCGTAAATGGCTTTGAATACTGGGTTTGTGTAGTTGGAATGATCTGTGTTCGAAACGTGTTTAGAAGTATTACTTCCTATGTATCTATGTATGTATTTATATTTATTAATTTCATTTTTTATTTTTAAATCCATATCTGAGCATATTTCATTTAAGTTTTAAACTCTATCTTTTCATATTATACAACCTATAGTTTCCAAATTTATTAGTTTTTATCTAAATTCTATGATATTTTGGTGATTAATGAATGTCTTAGCACCTACATTTTCAATTGTTTTTAACATGAATGGCACTTGTATGCTTTTATTGTTACAGTTTTCACTTATTTATTGTTATCAACAAACATTATTACTTGTTGCGAAGCGAATCGTAGAACTTTTCGTTGAATCATATTCTTGTTTTTTCATCAATTAGTACTATTAAGAATTATATATTTAGTTACAAGATAACGGTCTACAATCTTTCCTATAATAAAGTAAAGTAATATTGTAATGAATAAATTACTTTATTACCATTCATTTTTCGTAAATTTTATTTTTTAAAGAGGATATTCTAGTAGACATTGTTTAACACTTAGAATATTTAATATAATGTGAAATAGTTTTCACTAAAGCGTTATGTATTTGTTGTGTTATTTTGTCAACTACAATAATTACTTTTCTTATCGAATCGTGAGCTAAGACTAGTTGACTGAAAGATGCTTTTTTTTAAATCAACACTATAATAGTACGAACTAAGAATATATTCAATTGATTCACTACAACATTCAAATGAGTGATTCATTAATTGAACCAATTCTTTCAAATATATTTCGGATCATGAAGATACAGTCTAATTTATTATCTGTGTGCGTCACACGTTGATATCGATTAGGTTTCTGGGAATATTAAATAGTTGTTTTATCCTAGAAAGAAACGCCCCAGTAGTTCACACTCAAGGCCTTTAAATTTCGCGGTGCATACACATCCACCGTCATCCATAGCATCCAGTTGTAGGCTTACCACTTTTTACAATGTACGATTTCTTCTATCTGTAATAAATTAGCTGGATATACTTACAGTCTTAGAGGATATTGTTATCGAAACTTAAATCTATTATTGATCATTTCGATCTTAGCAATAAAGCGCTATTTGTTTGACGTGTAATATGGCTTTAGTTATCCAATTAGTAAACCAAGTAATTAGGACTCACTTGAACCAGAATTTAGATACTGTCGACTTATTATATTTAAGTCACTTGGAAACATACGGGATAACCAAAGCCGATTGAAATCGTATTGAGTACTTTAGTAACAATAGCTTTGAGTATTCAGTATGCTACTAGGTCAGGTCATTCAAATGCATTGAGCCACGTATTTGAATTCTGGTTTACGGGAATCTTAGTTATACTCAAATTACTTGACAATATCTTGGCCAACTAAAACCAGTATACTCAAGCTGATTAATCGGCTTAGTACCTACTACATCACACTATACCAATTTCCAAACTTAAATTGTCTCTGTACAGATAATCGTAGCAATTATTTTATGACCCCCAATTATCAAATACTTTTTAATTTGTAGTTTCTGTTAAATTGTATCTTCGTAAATCTATTTTATTGCGATTCTTGATCTAGCTTTGAACGAATAGCTTAGAAGGATGTAATTCCATTTAGTGTCTAATAGTTTAATATAGTCGGACTGTTAAACGTGAAACTTAATATAAGGTCCTTTGTAGTCACTGTCCCTGTTTGATATTCACAGAACGTTTTTTAAATGTACTAGTGCAACGATCAGTTTATTTTTTTAGCCGAAAATGGGACGGCTATGGACGAATACGATTGACTCCTTTCTATGAACAAAATTCTTCGAGTAGGGCAGACGGGAACTATGTCTCGTTACTTCGATCTGTTGTCTCCAGTAAATTAAAACTGTTGAATAGTTTGGTTAATCGGTATATTATAATTTAAGCATAATTTGATCACAGATTCTAACGTGTTATTACATACTGACAATTGTTCACATTCTTAGCAGTTTGCATAATACATAGTCTGGTATCTTATAAATCGTTATGTGTTGCATTTACTCTAACTTATTATCATTTTTTTTTAATACATCTAGAATGACTTACTTTGTTTTAAAAAATTGATGGATTATGATAAAATGTTCCAATCTTGTTTTAATGAAGATCTTCTCAATGATTGTTTGCTAGCGGGTCATTTGAATTCAATCCGTTTAATTTGTGCTCAATCCGTCGCATGTGTCAGTAGTCATTTTCAATGTACTGTTAATAACAATAATTTATGTAATGGATGTTCAACAATTATGGATAAGCCAGCATCTGGATTAAACAGTACCAATAATTATAATAATAACTTGAGTCATTTAAAGTATGAATTAATCACTAATATCAATCATTTATTACCTCCGATACAATTGTTAAAAGCATTGTCTAATCCAGGTACACTTTTAACTCATACCACTAATGAAATCAATCAACAGTCTATGTTAAATAAACAATTGATAGAAACTAAAATACCTATTCATTCTTCGACTGCACTAAAACTAGCTACCGAATGTTTATGTATAGCAAGAGAATTTATCTATTATCTTGTTGTAGAATGCCTATTTTCTGCAGCAAGATATTTACTTTCAGATCAAAATGCTAAAGACCTATTAGTATATGCATCTCAATTATTGAATGAAAATCTGTCTAAACGAGAACGTCTACGAAAAAATTTATCTGTTTTATTTAAAAATTGTTATCTACCACAAATAGATTTATTCAAAAGTCCACGACCAATGACAAAACAAGTCGCATTATCATTTTTATGTTTTTTATGTCGTATAGATTGTCAAAGTTTAGAGAAGGTAGGTTACTGTTTGTGTTTTTAAAATAATTATTTTTATGTAGTCTAATTTATTATTGAAAATATGAACTACTGAATTGATCATAAGTGAGTGTAACCGTTTCCACAACACAATCGGATAATCGTCTCTATATTGAAACTTAGCTGCATTTATGGTTACCTAGTTATCAATTGGATGTGATATGGTAAATGGTTACGTAGCTTAAAACCTATATTTCTTACTACGTGGTATTTATCAGCAAATCGTTTCTGCAGTATTGATGAAATTGTTGTTCTCTCTCACTTTCGATCTCAAGTCAACTAAGTCTCATCATTTTCGACCACTACTATTGTGTCATTTTGACTCTTACTGACCTGTAGGATTGAGACTGTTCACTGATTAGTGATCGTCAAAATTTAAACACGCTCGCTGGATTTTTTCAATATTCTAACATCAACAACGTGATACACGTAGGATTGAGACATTTAGATTAGTGATCACATTGTAACTTAGTGGAGTGCTGAAAGGACTATACAAGCATGTTATCAGTGATTACTCAATGATCAATCACCGTGTTATATATATCATACCTTTAACTAAGCATTATTTTTGATCGATTGTTGAATCTCACCCATTTATATTACCGTAACCAAGATTTTAGGGTGAATTTTCTGGAATATCTATCAACTAGTTGTAGTCATAAATTTCAAAATGGATAGTTATACTTTAGGTAAATAGCTTTTACCGTTTAAATCCAACTGGCTGTAGCGAGGCATTTTGACGGAAATTGCAACTCGTTCGATAAAGTTATGTTAAACAACTTTGTAGATATAATGTCCCAAATAAATAGTTTCGGTAAACTTTATTATTTAGCTTTGGTGATATTGAATAAACTACATAACCTCACTAATAAAGTTGATAAAAATTATCTTTGACTTTTACACCATCTAGATAGCACGAAATCGTCATACATTTAATAAATATATTACGTGAACAGTTGCCGAATCGCAGAACTCTTTCTTACCTAAACATGAAAATAAGTAGACGTCATATGCACAACTGGAATACTTACGTTTGATTTAGTTTACGTAAATAAACTAATTTTGAAAAAATCTCAAAACAAATTATTTTTAGGTGTGTAATTGTTTTTAATAAATTTCTCACCAACCTCTTAGCCAGGAATTTTTCATAATCCACTTTGTCATTTTTATTGTTATTATTATTATTATTATTATTATTATTATCATCCTGACAACAATCTTCTTATTACTGTATTATTTTATTACTTTATTACTGACTACATTCATTACGGATTGATTTTTGCTGAACATTAAACAGTTGTTTTACCCTAATAAGGAACTCATCTGTAGTGCACATTCATGTCCCTACTAGAGATCTATTATTTCTATTCACTCAACTGACTCAATAGAAAATTTTGCCTCAATACCTTACTGCTTTTAAAATTTACAACACAATTTAGAGTTATGTAATCCATATTTTCTGTTCAAGTGCAATGTTTTTATGTTTTCCATTTACTCAACTTATTTATGTATGTCTTATTTTAGCCAGTGTACTATAATAATAGACTAATAATTGTAGGAAGCTAATGAAAATAACTGTTCACTTTAATATTTCTTGTTGTTGAATTATAATAGACCATTCCAATTATTCTTTCAAGTAGGTCGTCATTTTGTCAAACTTAGGACTGTATTATTTGCTAAATTTTTCTTGTGAATTGAATGTCATTTTTCGATCTATTTGCTCCTTGTCTTTTAACTCTGGTTTTTCAATAATACTTGTTGTTGTTCCTCTCTATCAATTTTAGCTGGTCAATTTATTAATTCTACTTCATCATTCTCATAAGTCAGATCAAATTACTACTGGAATTGGTACACTTTCTTCGATTCAGTCATCTGAATCAATATTTGATCACAGTTCATATAAAAAATATACTACAGATGATTTACTTCTTGAAAACACAACTAGTGCTAAAACACTGAATATAGTAGGAAAGGTAAGTTGGTATTTGTTTTTGGCTAATAAAAACACGTTTTCCACCTAGTTCACCTAATTTAGCCAACGCTTGCTGAATTTTTCCAATATTCTAACATCAACAACGTGATACACGTACCACTGAGTCATTTAGATTAGTGATCACAATTTAACTTAGTGGAGAGCTGAAAGGACTAATGTTATCAGTGATTACTCAATGATCAATCACCGTATTATATATATCATACTTTTAACTAAGCATTATTTTTGAACAATTGTTGAATCTTACTCATTTATATTACTGTAACCAAGATTTTAGGGTGAATTTTCTGGAATATCCATCAACTAGTTATACTGTCATAAATTTCAAAATCGGTAGTTATACTTTAGGTAAATAACTATTACCGTTTAAATCCAACAGGCTGTAGCGAGGCATTTTGATGGAAATTGCAACTCGTTCGATAAAGTTATGTTAAACAACTTTGTAGATATAATGTCCCAAATAAATAGTTTCGGTAAACTTTATTATTTAGCTTTGGTGATATTGAATAAACTACATAACCTCACTAATAAAG
>CM068305.1:50775055-50840055 GCA_034768735.1 Schistosoma mekongi | reverse complement strand
GTAGATAGTACTTATTTCAAGCAGTTAGCGTCACCGATTTCAGTTGGCATATTCTGAAACTACACTTCAGTTGAGGTCTCGTATGCATTGACCTTGATGATTTAGCGGAATTAGTTACAAAAATTGGAGTTGTCATGAGCACATGCTATAAAAAATCAAGTTGAATGGTTTATTGTTACTCTACGACTGATTACTAACTATCTGTAGTATGCACGATGGTTGACGCCTTTCTTATTTCACCCGTATACATAACATTTTTGAAGTAATCGTAAGCTGAAATTCGATAGGTGTGCACTTGTAGACTGTACCCTTATAGCGGATTTACATTTAGTATTATTATTTTAGTATTCTAATCCCGATTAATAATTCTAGTGAAATAGACAGCCTTGACGAAAATTATTTTGCATTTACGTAAGTTAAATATGATTATTTCTGTTAGTGTGTTTACTATTAAAAATATGATTCAATAAATTATTAATTTGTTTCATTACGTTTTTGATACTACTTATTATTACTATTTTTTTATGATGACGGTGTTTTTGAGAATCAGTTAGTACAAAGCTAGAGTTCAGCTTTGGTTATTTGGAATGTTTTCAAGTTATTTAAATACATTGAAATTTTTCTTGAACTAGAATTTAGACACTCGTAATTCATTACAATTGAATAGCTTGGCTACATAACGACTGATCCAAGACCGTTAGTTGTCACAGGAGTATAATACAAACTGAATTGTTGAAAATTAGAGAGATCTTAAACATTGTGTAACTCCTCGTCAGTTTACCACTATGATTCTATATGACATCTCACCTGAGAACAAGATACGTTTACGCAGCTGAGTAAGAATCTAATTATCCATCTTTCCCATTACGATCGAATTGGAAAATTTTTCGGTATTTACTCAATGGTGTTGGAGATATCCGTTTTTGCATGTGGTTGAACATGAACCAACCACATTTGCCTAGTGCTGTTTCATTAATTTCCACAGCAATTAAAACACATTTAACTTGAAGAAGGTTATAAGTCTTGTTTTCTTGTAAGCTTCTCCATTTGTTTCAACAAAGTTTGTTTACTGCTAAAGGTTTTATTTCTTTCTTATTTATCAGTTAAATTAATTCTCATTTTACTGACCGATTTATTACTAATGAGTCATAAATCAAGTATTTGCTGTTTAAAGGCTTGTATTACAGTATACTAACATAACACCTTGATAAGACGTGATCAAAATTCTCTGAATCTTATGACCTTCAGTGTATTATTGATGTATCATTTTAATTGTAATAAGTAGTCAAAATCTGATATTCAAGTTGGATCATTGTTAACCATACTATCTCTTTAAACTATGTATACCTTACATGTAGAAAGTATCCTTACCATTCTTTTGTAGAAAATGAGAAGAGAACCATTTTTCAAAACTTTATACCAGGGTATTTTCCTCGATTCTAAATTTTGTGATGAATGTGATCATCGGTAAGTAAGAAATTATACTCTCAATTAGTCCTATATGTATCTTTAACAAGTTGCTTTTTTTCTTTAAAGTTACAAACAGGTATGAAAGAATTTATTAGTATTAGGTGCATTTAGTAATGTCTTGATCTGTCAATCTTAAAACAGGAAACTTAATATCAAATATAGAATGTAATTTTACTTTGGAATCATCCACCATAGTTTAATGTTTATAACGTGTAATCTGTATATATTATATCGCTTCATACTAATTGCAAACATAGAATAAAGCGTATTTAGATTGTATCTATTCACTTTCGGTTACACTCACCAGTATAATTTTTTCCTTATCCTACATACTACTAATCGAGATATACTAATCAGTTTACAATACGACCACATATCTAAGTGATTTGACGACAAAACATAGGTTAGGCAGGGTTTCCTGCTAATTTCACACAGGTTGTTTTTCATTTACTTACACTAAAACTGGATTTTATTGTTTTAGTGTCCTCCGTTTTATCGAAACTTGATTTTTTTATTTAGTACTGTATAAATATCTCAACGTTAGGACAGTTGTTTTGTTCCTGTCTTTTGTGAACTGTATTAAAATATTTAGAATTACAAATTTGGTTTAGCGTATTACGGATTCAAGAATGCAGTTTCGTGGTTTGAAATGATAGTAATTAGGTTATAAATTAATACTATATCAAACAAGATTAGTAACTTAGAAGAACTATTCTTATTCATTTGCTGTTAAACCACATATGTGTGTCTCAATCAATTTTAAATTATTATTAACTCATTATGATTGCATTTGGCACACTGAAATCCTATGACACTGATATCTTCTCTTCTTTTCAGGCTACCATGAATTTTCTACTCTTAAGCAATAAATCACATTAGAAAGTCTGTTTCTTAAGTTGGTTCATTTAAAAAGACAGAGAAGAGTTTACGGTTACTAGTGTCGTCTTTTGTTTTTAAGTTCACGGAAAAGTTATCAATCCGAAAACCTTCAGAAAGGAACGTAGGTGGATTATCTTGTAGACTTTTCTGTAAAACTCCCAAATACACTGATAGGTTTAAAGCAATCGAGGCTTTTTATAATTTTCAGCATACAGTTGCCCACATAATTTACTTTTCTTAGAGAAACAGTTTTAGCTATATGACTTTATTTCTAAGCGTTTTTATGTTTTGCTATTCTTCAAGTAAATACGATCGAATTTTTTGAATTCATATATACCCTTATGTAGTGAATTCATTACTGTTTGTTTATGCTTTCATAACATCTTTCCTTTTTTCCATACATTATTCATTCAGTTACGATCGTGAAGAAGTATTCAGTGCAATTAATTTAGCTGTAAAAGCTAATGATTTACATGAAGCTTTAAATCAATTTGTTCGTGGCGAAGTACTTGAGGGCGATAATGCTTATTATTGTGAACGTTGTTGTGTCAAACGTCGTGCAGTAAAACGATTATCTATTCATACACTACCACCAGTGTTATGTTTGCACTTGAAACGTTTTGATTTTGACTGGGATCGACAAATCCCTATTAAATTTTCACATTATTTCAAATTTCCAAGACAATTAGATATGAGTCCGTATTTAACAGGGTCTATACAAGTAAGTTGTGAAGAAAAGATGTAATGTAGCGAGTTTACGTATGATCACGCTACTGTGTGATTTAGATGTTCTTTAACTTTATCAGTGTGTTAGCTCATGATTATATATGAGCTCTTGTTCAAAAACAATTTAGATCGTGTCGGATTACTATTATTCTTCCGTTTTTATTACAGTTGTTAGTGTTCTATTTTTTGTTACTGTTAATGTTATGACGCCAAACTGATATAACGCAACAAAAGATTTGGTTGTTTATAGCGAACGCCAATGAGGTGTGCCTAGTTGATAATGCGCGACTAACCTATACCCACTCACCCCCTCAGGCGGATAATAGAAGAACCAGATTCGGGAACCGAAAAACGTATTATATTCTAATCATGCCTTTATATATACACACAGCAAACCAATCACGAATCTAACATTGATACAGAACAAAGAGAACAGTGGCAGTGAATGGAGACAGCTTGTACACAACTAAGTAATTGTAGTTCATAGTAAATAACAATATACTAAGAGTAAGTACACTAAACGGGAGGGTAGAGTAGGAGGAACATAACAATCGTTGAAATGAAATGCTTACATTACTCATGACCAAAATAATTAAAGTAGTCCTCCAAAAACAGAGCTCTGAAGGCTCGTTACTTTTCTTTAATCACCCGGCGTAACAGTTAATTACCATTTTTTTCGAAATTCATTTTAATTTTACTACTGTCTCGATTTATTCGATTCTTTATTTCATTGAACAAAATGCCAGTATTACAGATCTAGTGTTATAATTGCGTTATCTTTTTTGTAACTATCGAAAGTTATTATCACATTATCACTTCGAATTTACTATAATTAACAGGAATAGTATAGAAAATTTTAAATATTTTTATATGTTGGAATGTGTACTTGATTATAAGGGTCTTGTCTTAATTCTTTGTAAATAACTTCCAAATAGTTAATTTAATCGGTAGCTTATAACTTAAATCTATACCATATTGTTTAGTGATGTTATCTTACTGTGTAACATCTTGATAAATAAAACGGAAAATTAAAGAATAACTGATTGTTTTACCATCGAATACTGAAACCGATGATCTGCAGTTGCATAATATGCTTCAAATACATAGCATGAAAAGACTTTTCTTCCGTAAACTGTTCATTAACCTATTGATCCTTTTATTTTTACTATTTTTTTAGAACTTATACGTTTGTTTGTAAGCAATAATTTAATAGTATGCTAATTGTGAATATTCTTTGTTTTCATTTTGACAGAAATTTCGATCATCCGCATTTTTCTCCGAACATTCATCAACTTCAGCTTTGTTGCAACGTGAGGCTAAAGGAGCGAATTTTGCATCTAATACATCTGATAAGCAGCGAAATAATGTAAGTTACACTTTTGAGAAGTTTTTCTCATAACTTAGTTGAAATGGTTTTGCGGCGATTGGTTTTAGTTTGTGTTTTACATTCGTTCTAGATTGATCTCATTTGGGTAACAATTAACTCAATAGTGAACTACTTCGATGCTCTGGAAGTTTAAATGTAGGTCATGATTAACGTAGCTCAGACGGGCTAATGCAAACATGGTTATTACTAATGGCATTTGAGAAACGTCGAACGATACTACAAATTAATTAAAGTGAGAATTCAATCACTTAACGACAGCCGGCATAATGGTCTTGTTGGTTAAATTTTTACTATGAAACATATAGGTTATTACTTTTATGTGTGGTGGTAGTTTGCGTGTACACTGATGAGGAGTTCCAAACTAGAATGAGACAAATTTTTCATAGCTGTTTGTTATTAGAATCCTCGAAGTTGTGCTAATCTGCTTTGCATGCGAATCCGCATTACTTATTTATATGAACAAAGTATCTTGGAAGGGCTCATGTCTTTTTACACATATGTATCTGATTACCTGAATTTCTGTTATATTATTTGTAGCAATCAAATTATTATCTGTATAGTATGTGACCAAACATAATTTTACAACAGTTTGTATTAAAGTTTAAAAATGGGGTAATCCTTAAACTATGCTGTTCACAAAGTACTGAGTATCCAGTACTTTTATTTTATCCATTCAATGTAGTTTTAACTATAAATTAAGTTTCAAGCCCTAAATTTTACTATGTTTACTTTGGTCATCTGTCATCTCACGTTGTGCTACACTGAACATTTTCATAGCTGATAGTTATAGATAACTTCAGCTGCTTGAGGTGAAACTGAACTTTTGCCGACGAACTTGAGAGGGCCAATGAGAATCAAGGTAAATGTTTCAAGGTCGCACGCTTATTCTAGTTCAAAATGCTTACTTTAATTCGGCTGATTGGAATTTTCTTGGATGACGTGATTATTACTAATCTACAAGCTCTCGGATTTCTTCGTAGAGGGTTGATTTGTAATTGTGGGTTCAATATAGCTCAAGTACAATCCACAGATAGTCGAGATGGAGTCATCTTTCGTTGTAATGGTTGCTGACGAAAGAAATCAACGAGAACATGCAGTTTCTTTAGCTAGTCTAGACTGACACTTCAGCAAACCTGCATGTTAGTTGTATTGTGGGTTATGCAGTTGCCTGTTACGCTGGCATCGTGCCTTATAAATGTAAGCGAAGTATCAGCAGTGCACTGGTATCAGCACTGTAGAGATATATGCTCAGAAATGATGTTACATTTAAATCTATCGCTGGGAGACGTAGGATGAATTGTTGAAATAGATGAAACAGTCATTAGAAAGAGAAAATATGATAGAGGGAGATCTCTAAAAACCGAATGGGTAAGTAATAATTGCTTTAATCTTACTTGTAGGTTCTTGGTATTTACGACAGAACATTAGGGAAGAAACATTTCCAGTATGTTCCAGATCAAACTGCAAGAGCCCTGATACCATTAATCCGGATGTACGTTCAACCATGATCCACTATTTATACTGACAACTGGAGAGCTTATCGGCCTCTTCGTAGACATGGATATGTTCACCATGTCGTAGTTGACGAAAGACATTTTGTGTACCCAAGTACTGGTGTTCACACACAAAACATCGAAGGATTCTAATCACGTCTGAAGGAGTTTCTTAGACCTTATAAAGGTTCTAGAAACAACATGATTTGGAACCATATGGATGAGTTCCTATATCGCTTATATTTTGAATTTAAACTCAATGAACCCGTCTCCAACTTTCAAAAGTTCATACATAATGTAAAAACAGCGTATCATATGTAACTTTTTTTTTAATTTCATCGTTTTTCATAATAAATAATAATTTTATCTACCAGTGCATTCTCACTGGTTAAAAGGTGCCTCAAAGTTATTGGTGGTTATGCAAAGTTTAGTTTCACCAGAACTGAAAATACTAAGTGGCTTAGTGGTGAAGGTGCCTCTTGAATTCCACTTGCCATTTACAATGCAACTTGTATCATCAATGCTGAGTAATATTGATCGTCTTAAAAATCCGTTTAAAAGTAGTTTTGTTTAGGTTTCATGACTAATTTATGTAGTCTATTAATATTCCCTTTTGCGCAAACGTCAATATTTTTTCAGACAGTCATATGCTTATTTCACTTGATGTCTGAAGTAACAATTCTTATTTTCTCACTAAAACAGTATGCGTATTTATGTAATATGTATTTACTTCCACATTATCAGAAGTCCTTTCTGATCTCACTACTCCCCCTTTCCCTTTATTATATATTTTTCTTATAAAATAGAGCAGTTATATAGTAATAATAATAATAATAATGTTCACTACTTTCAGCATTAACAATATTATTTCAATAATAAGAAAATGTATTGTACAGTACTAGAAAATTGTTTATAGAAAATCTTTGCATCATATAAAAGACTGAAAATATTTCAACTGTACCACTCCAGTTATTTTTGTAATCTATTTTTAGTCAATTATAAATAAGCAAATCTGTCGTGAATTCGAATTTTATATTGGTACTAACGATGATGATACGACCCTTTTAACTCTATAATCCTAATATAGTTGGCATCTAGCTATTGCTGGCATTAAAGTTGATTGTTACATACATATCTTTTGTACTCAACCTGCCCTTTCAGAACGCAAGTAGAGCTGATTTTTATTGGGACCTAAAGCTTTACTTGGGCATATTCACTAAGTACAAAGCCACGAAGTTCCATGAATAAAGAATCTTACACACTGCATAACTAGATTAGTTATAGTACCATACTGAATGAGTTAATAATAAAACTATCGATTACATTTTGAAGCCAGCAGTGTTAGATTGTATTGTCTACTTTCATCTTCTTCAAATCACTGAATGGTGCCGAACAGATAATTCTTTAGAGTGTTTAACATTAGTTCAGCTATACAAACACTTGAAATCTCTCAAACATTTTGGGAGGAGGGGATTTATTTAGTTGTAAACTGCACCTTTTTTCCAGCTTAATTTTCTTGTGGTTAATGTCCAGTACTTGTGTGTAGATGAAAAAATTGACTGCGTAATTTGTCACTACGTCTCTCTGGCTGTTGAAATTGTAATATTAGTAGGACATTATTCATTTTAAGTGGTTGGTGATAATCGGGAGTAAATCCTGCCTCATATAAGTTGACACTTCTTAGAAAAGTGTATCAGTATTCTTGAGTGAACCAGCACTTTCTGTGGAATTCGATTCTGAATCATCTGCTTTTTCAGTGAGACGTTACCACTGAGATATTTGGTCTTTGATTGATATCTATTGAGATTGAAATATTTATAGAGTTGAGCCATTTAAACTAATGGTCACATTGCAACCTGGTCTATCGAATTCAATTTGCACTAAAAGTAAAATAAACACTAGATTATCACTTAATGAATAATAATAATAATAATAATAATAATAATAATAATAATAATAATAATAATAATAATAATAATAATAATAATAATAATAATAATAATAATAATAATAATAATAATAATAATAATAATAATAATAATAATAATAATAATAATAATAATAATAATAATAATAATAATAATAATAATAATAATAATAATAATAATAATAATAATAATAATAATAATAATAATAATAATAATAATAATAATAATAATAATAATAATAATAATAATAATAATAATAATAATAATAATAATAATAATAATAATAATAATAATAATAATAATAATAATAATAATAATAATAATAATAATAATAATAATAATAATAATAATAATAATAATAATAATAATAATAATAATAATAATAATAATAATAATAATAATAATAATAATAATAATAATAATAATAATAATAATAATAATAATAATAATAATAATAATAATAATAATAATAATAATAATAATAATAATAATAATAATAATAATAATAATAATAATAATAATAATAATAATAATAATAATAATAATAATAATAATAATAATAATAATAATAATAATAATAATAATAATAATAATAATAATAATAATAATAATAATAATAATAATAATAATAATAATAATAATAATAATAATAATAATAATAATAATAATAATAATAATAATAATAATAATAATAATAATAATAATAATAATAATAATAATAATAATAATAATAATAATAATAATAATAATAATAATAATAATAATAATAATAATAATAATAATAATAATAATAATAATAATAATAATAATAATAATAATAATAATAATAATAATAATAATAATAATAATAATAATAATAATAATAATAATAATAATAATAATAATAATAATAATAATAATAATAATAATAATAATAATAATAATAATAATAATAATAATAATAATAATAATAATAATAATAATAATAATAATAATAATAATAATAATATTGCATTTTTCAGTGAGACGTTACCACTGAGATATTTGGTCTTTGATTGATATCTATTGAGATTGAAATATTTATAGAGTTGAGCCATTTAAACTAATGGTCACATTGCAACCTGGTCTATCGAATTCAATTTGCACTAAAAGTAAAATAAACACTAGATTAATCACTTAATGATTATTTAATATATGTCTATAGTTCGTGTTTTTTTATATTACGTAATTATCATGACTACATATTTTTTTAAGAACGATTTAAATGATATCGCCAACTTCATTGATTTAAATACAAATGATAAGACAGATGATACTGTGAATCCTGTAACATTCTCTAATTCTCCACCATCATCACCAACATACTCTAATAACGTTTTATTCGATGCTGTCGATACAACTCCTTCTACTGCAACAACTGACAATGCTGAAACGACAGAAATAAATACAAACAATACACCAGCTTTACACTTAACTGATAAACAAAAGAACCAAAATGTATACAAACTTGTTGGCATTGTTGTTCATTCAGGCCAAGCTAATTCTGGTCATTATTATTCATTTATAAAAGATCGTCGTCATAGAAAGTTAGTTAATGTGTCTGTTTTTGTTTGTCTTTTCTTTTTATGTCTACCAAGTAAAAAGCAAATGAAAACCTAGAAAATGTCTCTATATTTTACATGATTTAAATGTCAAGAATGTATAAGTGAAATATTCCTTCTGAAAAATTTTTTTCCTGTAGTTAATTCTTAATTTTTATTTTGGAATATCGTAAATTTATACATTGACAGTCTAAGCCATGTAAACCAGTTGTCTGAAAATTGAGCGTTCCCCAATTGTCCTGAACGTCCCAAATTCGACCCTTAATCCAGATTTTGAATTTTTCAAAACTTGAAATTCATACTTTATAGATTGTGTAATACATTAAAGTAACAGCGCTAATACGTTTATTGGATTACAAGTTTCTTATTTAATAAATTTTCAGGTTTTTTCAGCTACAATAAATAGGTATTGGATTTCATGGGACAAAGAATGTTACATTTTTGAGCACCCTTCTAAACAGGTATTAGTTTCTCAGACCTTGAAGTACACACTCCTGTATATACCCACTAACCAGTTACTTAATACCATTAATCTTTTGGTGTTTAGGCCTTCTCGCTGATACAGTCCTATCACTCATTTTACACAGTCCATTTTGTGTAAGTGACTCAACAATATGGTACACTTTGTCTAATATTATATGATTTAGTTAAATCATTAAAGTACTTTGAATGGACGTTCCCCGCTGTATAACATGATTGTCAACACTGAATATCAGCCGTATAGATAATAATATACTATATCTCACGTTAACTCATATTAAAAGTAAGACCATTCAGCTAAGATCAAAACAATTCGCAATATATCATGTTTTATTTTTACCTTTGTTTGTCATAGAAATAGCTGATAAGTAACTAAAATTTTTAATTATTCCCAATTTTTCTTTAATTAAGTGGTCATTTCAATCCAATCAATATTTGTCAACAGAATGAACAGTTAAATAGTCAATTGACTAATCAACTATCTGAAGAGCTTGAAAAAAATGTTCAAAAATCTAATTTAGAAACTATATCCGGAATTAAAAATGAAGTACATAATTTGGAATATAATGGTAATGATAATAATATTAGTAATAGCATTAATAATAATCCAGATGTGCTAGATACGGAACATTGGTATCGATTTAATGATACGCATGTTGAACCGATTCAATTATCAGATGAACTACTTGAACATGAATGTTTTGGAGGGACATATAAAGTTACTGGAAGTGATGGTTTGTTCATGTTTTGTTCTTTTAACCTGATGCTATAAATATTCATCAAAAAATAACAGATTCATATTGACTCTTATAATTATAATGTTATATTAATCCGCTAATGTTTTTTGTATGATTTTTGTTTTACTCATTTCGATTCTTCACATGTGGATTTATTTACTATGTTTATTATGCTTAGAAGTTTAAAATGCACACCTAACCCTACCTAGTCTCCTAAAATATGAAATAATTCTTATCTATATGGGATCTGACAAGGAAACTAAACTAGGTTCGATCTTGGCAACCTGGGAGCTTAACTGTGGATCTTAAGCAACAGCTACTTGAGACCAGTCACATATGGCATTTTTGTGTATAGTTTTTGCTGTGTTACCTATGTGCCTTTCAGTCATTACTGTTTGCAATATACATTTATAGGTCGGGGTGTTCTGTGTTTTTCTTATAAGCTTCCTTTCCTTAGACATCGCAAGTAATGATAATTGATTGAATGAAACCCTTTACTTCTTAGGACTTTCCACTTCTATTCTTACCCAACGGAAGAAGTATTCTAAATAATGTAGCTCGACTGAGTCAGTACGATTTTCATACTTTGACCACTATATCAAGTTATTGGCTGCTTACTGGATAGTAGTTAATAAAAGAGTGAATAAATTGATTGTATTACTCAATATTCAGGTTTCGTCGTGATATAATTAGCCTATTCGATAAATAGCAATTTATTTTCTTATGCACTTAGCTAATTCTTGAATGTGTCTACTTTTATTTCAGTTCATACGCCTTCAGAAAATTTGTTTTTTGCATTATTTAAACTGGAATACTAATATTAAGTGCACAAGTAGTAGGTAGTTAAAGCGATGTTTTGATGGTTTAGGGGTTCGACTATCACCCCTTATGTCGTAAGTTTGAGTCCAGCTTTATCTACCTCAGCGGCTTGTGTAACTATGTGGTACAACTGGTTCTCTTTCATAAGATGTAGCTCAAAGCTAAAAAATCTAATTTCCGCCTGATAAATAAGTTATATTCTTATCTATTCTAAAGACGTTTGACTATTATCAAGTTCCTTTTGGTCGATTAGATATGCATAGTGTAGCTGTTAGATATGCAAAATGTATCGAAATTTACAAATTTTATCAATACACAGTCATTGTATTGAAGGCAGAAAACGCAATTAACAGATTAGTCATTTGAATGAAAAAAGAGCATAAATTTAAGTTTTTTTCATTTCATATTATTTAAAGTTTCTCCTTATTTAACTATTCATTCTTCATATTTGACCAGTATGATTAAAAAGTTTAGAAGTTAAGAGTAATTGTAAATCCAGTTGGCGTGAAATTATTCTGATCATTTCTTGTCTCTTTTGTCTGCTGATAGCATACATTTTTAGTTTTTCTTAAAGCCAAGGGTTTTTTCTTAGTGATACTATTTTCTTGACACTTAATAAAGCATTTTTTATGATTCTCGTGTTGTTATTATTGTTGTGTACTAAATTCCTATTTATTAAATTTCTGTAGGACGTACTGTTGAAACTCGCACTAGATATTGGAGTGCATATCTTTTGTTTTATGAAAGAGTCAATATGAATACTTCTATGAATAAACAGGCTGAAACAGAGGAAATTGCAGTTAGTAGAAAACAACAGAATTTTCAAGTTATTGATCAATGTGATGAACAAAGTGAGTATTTATTGACTGTTATTTTAAATCTGTTGCTAAGGCAGCTCGGAAAACCGAAACGCTCTTTGTGGTATATCGATTAGAGTAGCAGGAATGATTGTGCCTATTTCTCGCATGTGTCACATATCTGTACTCCTTGCATCTGTGGAAGACGGTCTAATCATTCACTGCGTATCACTTGGAGAATTTATTACTCTTATACTTTAGAAGAGCTTGTTATTACCATTTCTAGCTGCAATATATTCCTCCTGGAGAGGAGAATATCTAGGGAAAACTAATGGTTATATCCTTTGATCAAAATATGCAGTTTGCTTAATTCTTTTTTTACTCATCGTTCTGGCATAAGATTTATCAACTCAACGGAAGAGGAAGTTTGCTGTCCCTTATAGCTTTTTGTTCGTCTTTTAAACTACTGTGAATGGTGGATGGTAACTGTAACTTTCTATTTTTGTTATTTACTATTAGAAACTGAATCACAATCATTTGATGGTGGCCGGTCACAAATTGTCCTTAAACCAACTATCGTGAATGAATATGATTTAACTGTCACCAGTGCAACACCGGTGACTTCAATTACCACTGATTTTACGAAATCCATTCCAATGCCTACACGTATTGCACAACAAATATGGACAGAGAATATGACATTTCTACGTGATCAAAATATCTACTCACACGAATATTTTGAATTTATATGTGAATTATGTGAAGGTATATTGGTAAGTTTCTTCGTAAATAGAACTAGATAAACCGGTTTTCTGTAATTTCACACTTGAACAACAGCTTATCACATTTTATGCAGTTGCGTTCATCTAATATTTTATTACAACTTCAATCCTAACATTCATACGTTCGTATTTTAGAAATCATTATTTACACTTTTGTTATTCCAATAAGTAGGCGATAGCTTCTTTGGTTACTGAACAGTCAACAAAGCGCCATAAAAACTAAAGTCCCCGTGTTTGGTCCTTCATGATGTCGTGGTTGTGCACTGATGTGAAGTCCCAGCCATTACCTTACTATAGTAAGACGAACCAGCTGTCCAATTTCCCCTGTTTTTCAGTAATACTTAACTGAGATCAATCTGTGACGGATAAAAGCAAAAAATTAGCGAAGCGTTGTGTAATGAGAATAAATTTAGTAGTGTAAATATGTTACAAGTCAGTAATTCAACAGTAAATGTATTATCGTACTATACTTGTATATAACAAAAGAGTTACAAAAGATCACTGAATTTTGAAAAAAATATCTATAATTTCCAACCAATGACTGAAATACTGGGTACAACCACTTGTCGGGTTTCATTCTTAATATAGTTAGTGAATATGATGTGGGGCACTCTTACAATTGTATTTATTTAGCTGTTCATAATTCATTACACTGACCGCCCATTTGGAACATTTCATATTGCAATCTGCATTTGAATGTCACTGGCATCTGTACCATTACACTATAAACAACAGGATAAATCTGAATTCAGGCATGATTATTTTTATTTAGAGAAACTTTGACTTCAGCAACTTCCGAACACTCGAATCACCAACCATGCATCATTAGTCCAATAGACTGCTACCATCCAATTGTTTATTTAGTAACCTCTGGTTAATTTCATTATCAATTTAGGTTATGAGAAGACAATGTTTGTGACATTAATGCACTACATTTTGAACAAGGTTAAGCTTAATAAATTGAAACAACAAAGGAAAATTTTGGTTATGCCACCACTTATATTCATTCCCATAACAATATTATCAGTGTCTTTGATTATCCGCCACGTTCAACAGCTTGATTGAGTCAAGTGTCCGAATTCTGATTCACGTTAATTATAACTGTTTAAATCACTCGACAAAATAACCGAATAACTAAGGCCATTTCGAATAAATATGAACGTTTGGATCTTTGCATAATTAAGTCCTGAATATATTAAATGTCCTGATAACACGCCATTCGCTTAAAGTCAAATATATTTATGTATATTTCAATTGTGTAAAGGCATTCCTATTATGATGCTTTATAAGCGTTTATTAATTATAATTACGGTTAGAAGTCTTATGCATTTTATGAATTCTATCATGAACAGACAGCCATCAAAATCCAGGAAGTATTGGATAGCTATTTTGTTGTAGCTACTATAGAGCTTTTCAGTAGTGAGCATCCACAACCCTCCCAAGGATCAGATGTAAGGCCTTCTTATTGATTTATTTCATTTCTTCACTACGCAGCAAGAAGTCAGGAAAATCGCTCGAAATGGCAGACATACCTCTTGAATTCTATGAGTGCATTATTATTTTTTTCTGTCTCTGTTAGTTGTTAGGTTGCTCCATAAATCAAAGAGCTGTCCTTTTAATAAAATATTCTTCATCAACTAAATCTTGTTTCTTCACCTCTTCTTACAGGCTGATGTTGGCAGTTTGCGTCATGAACCTGAGCGTGGAGTACTCGCCACAAAACTATTATCACATTTCTTATTTAATACATTCCTTTGCTTGCATTCACGTATTAAACTCAACATGGCATTAAAATCAAATGAATCCTTAACTAGTCTATGCACAACAAACGTTACAGAAATAACAACAAAATTAAATGCCAACTTACTTAACTTGTTGACACGTTTAGCTGTTACACATCCCAGTGCAACACGTTGTTTAATGCATTTTCTTTACATCAACCCAAATCAACCATGTTTGTAAGTTTCATTGACGATTGGTGCATTAATTATTATTTTATTTGCATCGGAACTTTGTGTTTTTGATGTGAGTCCTGAAATTAATGCAAAACTGTTTATAATAATATATAGGTACCTTATTCTGAGAATGAAAAGTACTTAATTTGGATTTTCTATGTAATAAACCATAGAAAGTCAGATAAATATACCTGAATTTGTTGATTAGTCACTGCTTAGGGATTCATCACTGTAAATATCTCAATCCGATAGGCCAGTCATCGCTTGAATGTTTCAATGGTAACATCGACTATGAAACTGAGTGCTTTTACAAAGCACATCAATTATCTTAAGATTGCAGGTGTACATTTATAACGAGTATCAGCCAGCACACATTTCGGTTCATGGCTGTTTTTCATCTGTGCACAGTTAGTTGAAATATCACGGTAATTTTCCATTAGAATAGAGATTCATCGATTTGACCACTTAAGTTGTCTAGATAAGTATCTTTTGTCTACATTGTTCTCTACTGATGATTTGGAAGGATCTTGCCAACAACGATGTTTTTTCCTGTCAGTGACGTTGGTGAAATAAAAATTCCTGTTCGCATACACCTTTTATCTGATCATCATACGTCGTTCCTCTGTTTCGTTTCACTGAAACAGTTCATTTTTATAAATTTGCATTATAGTAAATTTGTGCGAAGCTGAAATTGATTAGTATAACAGTCATCTTGGCACAATTTATTTTTCTTTTTTATCCGCTTTGTGTCGCGTCTTTATATTCTAACTTAAGCACTATAATACATAACACCAACCGGTACGGTAAACAAGTAACCCAAATGCTGAGGCAAATTTGCAAAATTGAAATGTAACGGAAGTACCCTGAATCCGGCGATTGTTTCACATAATATCATATCCAGTTTCGAAAACGTGTGGAGCATTTCCGAAGCACGTTTATCGATTGCATTCCTCTATTTTATCCCGAAACTTATATTACTAACAAGTTTACTCGTATTAACGCGAAAAACTGGATGGATTAACAACTGGCTGTATTCTTACTTATCTTGAAGAGGACAGTGTACTGCTTATAATGGAATATGTTTCGTACATTTACCCCACCATGAAAAATTCACAATGGCTGATCTGGTCAAAAATCCGTGCTTTTGAAGAAAAAGGCTGTTCACTATTGTAAGGGTTCCCAATTCTCACAAAACTGCCATCTGATTTTGCGTATATATCTTGTTATTTTTCGTCTTACTTTATTTGTGTACTTTTTTGAAACGCACGTGGTAAAGAAGAAGGAGAAGAAAAAGATTAACTTGTTGAAATGTTGTATGTTGTAAATTTTATATTGCACTTAACAAAATATTAAATAGATCACTAATTTTTATGGATGCTAACATTATTATTGTACTTAATTTTTCGACACACGATCCAGACTGATAAGTGTAGACTACGGGATGTGGGGTCAGTGTAACTATTGCAGTAAATGTCTGGAGACGTTAAGCGTTCTGGTTCAAAATTGCTTGCCATATCTTAGATTTGCTCACATTTTTTCCTCCTTTAAGTTCTGAGTCTGAAAGCTATTTCTTGTCTGGCTTTTTATCTCACTGCTACTGTTTCATTCTTATCATCCACCTTGATAATTGGATCTGTCTGTGTTGGACATTCGTTTCAGCTTCCGTGTTATTTATAGCTGACTGTTTAACTTCATATCTCTGTTCAATCCCTGAAAATAAACTGATAGTTTGGTCAGCATTTTGAGGACATAAGGTTAAGGTTGTTTCGTTGTAGGCTGCTAACTATCGCTTGTGGTAGTTGATAAGTTAAATACACTTTATGTTCAACCACTGGCTTAATAATTTGGACCATTATGCATCTGTTAGTTGGGCAATATATATTGTGGCACACAAACTCGTAATTGGCCACTTAATCATATTATATATTAGTTGGATTAATTTTGTCAAACCTACCTTAGATTACATGATTCCAAAAATTAATCCTATAAATTTAGATCTTTTCTTTGCGATTGATGATTCCACTCTTAAACAAATATCATCCGAAAACTAACACAGGTAATAAAATGGCAATTTTTCTACCCAAAAATAAGAATACTATTGTGCGACAAATACTGATTACTTACTTTGGAGCGCTTCACGAATAAACCAATGACTTGCATATAGCTAAAATATTATGATGGTTAATCTGACATTCTACACTCATGTTACAACGGTATTGCCCTTTTGGATTGCTTCTAAATATCTCTCCTATAATATTGTTCGTGATGCAAATTACTGTTTTCCTATATCATGTTCATAGAGTTTCATTGCTTTTGGATCCCAAACCAGTAGCACGTCAACAAACTGCAAGCATGATTCTTGCTATATTACAAGGATTTTATGCTTTTAAAGAAACAAACATTGTAAGTAATACATATATATATATATATATATATATATATATATATATATATATATATATATTATACATTAATATTTATATTTAATTATGAAAATCATTAGATTCCACAAGCGGCAAAAGTTGGTAAAAACGAATTGAGCTTTCTGAATAAGTTCCAAGGTCTCATCTAAAACAGATTCACCGAGACTGATAATGCTTTTATTATTAGTGATGTATTCAAAGTACTCATTTACTTCACTTTCTATGATCAGTTCAGGAGATTATATATACCGGTCATGAAGTAATATTCTGCATTTAGAGAAAAATAATATATCAGTAAACCTACCTGCTAGAATCAGACCACTATCATTAAAGATGCTCGGAATCAATATATCAAGCCCTGGTGCTTCCTCGCGCTTCAGATTATTTATAACTTTCTAAACCTTGCTGATAGTTGAGGAGACTTGAGTTAATTTTGAACTCAGATTGCTTAAGACAGCTTCACTATTGTCAGGCTTTCTGCTACTAGTTTTGCTAATGAGTTGGTGATGATGTAATACAGAATTATATCAGTTCAATAACAAAATATGTCAATAACAAAATATGTATAATTATCATCAATTATAAAGAAAACGTAAGCATACATTACGTAACATTAATGAGAATATCTTAAAAATAATGAAATAAATGATATTAATAAATCATAACTACGTAGTGTTTTGAAGGAACTATAACAATAAGCTTTTCAATGATGCTAGAAAATAAAATATCACTATGTAAGGTAATGTAATAAATATGCTCAATAATAATAGGATTTACATTTGAACATGTGATTGTCAATGTCAACTTACACATTACTGTATCAATAATCACTTTTCTCTTTGTATATTCCATTGAATTGGTTGATAAATACGAAGAAATTTGTTATATGTCTTTACAAAATGTGAACTTAGTTACAACTGTTCTATTTTATTTATATTTGTATCATATTAACCATATGGAATTTATTAATTGTGAAATTAAAATCTGTAAAATGACTGCATCTAAGTAATTGCTGTTTTGACAAGAAATGTATATCAACATGAATTGGTGTACATTTTAACTAGATATTTCATTGCTTATTATCAATAGTTTAAATAAAACTTCATTGTTTCTTTTCACTATCGTATATTCTTTTTTGTAGCTTGATGGTACATTGACTGGCTTGATTAATTACCTACTTGGTTTATTTGATAATGGTCAAATAGCTGAACATTTAACAGAAGCTGGTGCATTATTTGGTTTACTTCGGGGTTATGCAGAAATGTGTCCACATGCTACTGTACACTTATCTAATTTAAGAGCGATTAAAAGAATATTAAACTTTTTCATTGAACCAAATAGTAAAAATTCATCTAATTTCCTTCAAGCTTCTGCTTCTTATGCATCCTTTAGTGAAAATGCTCCTAATTGGGTAGGTGTGCATTTATAAATTTTAGGAATAATAATTGTTTTTTTCATTTTTCTATACAGTGCTATAAATATTTACTATGAATACCAGCTAGAATCTTCTCTATGAATTGTGATACTTTGAATTGTATATTGAAGTCGCTGCCTATATGACTAGTTGCGTAAAAAACGATTTTGTAAGATTGTAATAAATCCTGGTGAGTTTTAGCTGAGGCTTTCGCCATGTCAATCATTTGTCATTGATTTGGCGAATGGATTCCGCATGTGAAAGCATAATTTTATTAAATGTTTTACTTTGAAAGTCTGCAGTTATCTCCAATCGTCTGTTATGCGCATGTTAATGCAGTACTGTTCAATGGGTACAAGCACAAATACAGTGAAAGTTGGTGCTTAAAATAAAATCTTTGGTGATCACTTTATTCTATTGTACAGAAGTGAAGTACGTAAAGGCGAAAATGACCTAGAATACTGAATACAATATATTTAGTGAATATTAGAAACGTTGAGGAAAAACTCAGCTCACACATTAAGAACTACTTTCTTGTTACCTTTCTAATGAATGTTATCTCTATAGTTTGCTAGGTGTCTAAGTGAGAGTTCTACAACTCATTTTGTTAATTTTCCATTCGTTTGAAAAGAAGTATGTATCAATTCCATTTAGTTTATCTGATTGAAATTCAACAACAACAGTAATAGTATGCTAACTAATTTGCTTCTGGTTTCACTAATTTACGTGAGTTATACAGTCATTAAGAAACAGGACAGGGCAGCTCCTCATCCCAGAACACACATATTCTACTAGTGATTGTGCCCAGAAGTGTCAGGCTTCGAAACAAAACATTTATGAAGCTCGCAATGTCATAATATAGTATGTTTCTTGTTTGCCTTTATATTTAGTGGATTCTTTTGTAGTTTATTTAGCTTACTCAACTTACATGTATATCAATAGCAACTGATTGATTAAAGCCTTTGCATCGACAACATGTAATTACAAAGCTTACAAATAAAGTCATGCCGGTTTAGCAAGTCGATGCCTTTCTGAACTCAGTAGGCTTGTGGATAACCTGTTGGTGGTCGAAGAAAATGGTACTGGGTTCGAGCCTTATTTTAAATATTAATAGTGTGGTGCGGGTAAATTTAAACACTATCTCAAGTCATCCGAAACACGCGTCCAAGATTTCACAGTTAGCTACATTCCAGCTTTGCAACTTTGCTTTATGTCTTTACTTACTTGTAGCACGAATCGTCTCTTATTGTAGCCATGCTCTGAATGTATTCAATTCTGAAAAAAATATATAATAAACCTACTTTTTAAAATAATATAAGTAAAGGATTGAAATTAGCTTAATAAACTGCTGTAGACCAATGTGCAATAGACAACTTATTCATCCAAGTTGTCTAGTTAATCAAGTCAGCAGTTAAGTGATTAGCTATTTGTTCATATCACTGTGTGGTCGTCCCTGTAGGCATGAAGTCCCCTGAGATTGGAAGTTTCTGATTAGTGAACTGCAGTAGAGTTATTCTATAGTATTGTGTCTGCTGTGAAACCCAAACTTCTTAAGCTCGTCCTTGGCTTCAGGGTACTTTTTGATTTTCAATAATCCAGTAACATGTATCTGCTTGTGATGTAAATAATTTCTACAATCCTTATAACCAACGTAGTAAATCACCTTTCTAGTTTACTTAGATGGAATATGATATTCTTATTTAATTTCTCTTCAAATTTTATACTTTTTATTTAGTCTCATCAGTTACGTGTATGGAGTCCGGTTCAACATCGAGAAATGGGTAATTTATATTACCTCCTTACTATCCTACTACTTCAAACATCATTTGATGCGTACAGAGTCTCAGGTATGTATTTTTGCATACATATATATTTTGATTATCATCACTTACATCACTGTATACGTATTTATAAATTTTTTTTAATTGTCAGAATATTACTGCCAATATATCACTACATTCTGATTCTTCCTAATATATCGTTTCCGTTGATTTGCGACGAACAGGACATTTTAATAGAGTTTTTTTCACAATCAATTAATATCATTTGGATAAGCATTGAAGATCGAAGGTTATCCACAACATTTTTAATGTGTACTGTGTGTGGTTTATCCAATGTTTGATAAGATTTTTCATTCACATAGTAAGCGACGCATAATAGGATGTACTTTTCGTTGAAAATGTCATTTCACGTGTCACCGTAAAGAAGGATCGACAGAATAGAGGGAAAATACAAAAGTAATGATAGAGCTGTTTAAAATGAAATCTTCAATGAATATTACACTCTAAAATGAAACATTCATCCACTAAATGAAAGAACAAATACTGGTCACAACGCACTTATTAAACATTGGAAATGTTGTGAATAACTTCAGCCAAAATTACAAAATATTGATTCCATTGCAGATCATGTATTATGCATTTTTTGACCGCACCAACACAGGCACTGTCTACTCGTTGAGTAGCTGTTAGGTTATATAATATTGTAATCGGTTTCCTAGTCCACCAGAAACGTTCAGTCATATGAAAAATAGAATCTAGTTCATATAAGTTGATAGCTTGTACTTACCAACACTGCTCATACTAACCGCCATCTAGTTTATGAACTGATACAACGTTTTAGTTTAGCCGCCCGTAGTTTTTTCAACCTATTCATCACCACACGTAGAGGTGTAGCATATAACCTCTTTAGTTTTATGAAGATCCGCGATCAATGTAACTGACTTTCCAGCTTTGCTCATTGCCCTATATTACATACTTGATGATCCCAACATTGGAGAGCAATGTCTCAGTGGCATCAGTGGTCATACACTAATAACTTACGAATGTCTCTGACTATTAAATCTTATGTCCTAAATTTATTCAGTAAAATAAAGCCAACTACTGCACAATATACTCGTTTGCTGATTGACAGATGGACATCTGTTATAGTCTATGAATGATGACAGTTGACAAAGTCGAATGAATTTTTTGAATCCGCGCAACAATTTCGTCAGATAACAACCTATTAGGGATAGTAAAACTTTTAAGATAGGTAAACGCTCTCAGCTGTTTCATTCCCTACCTTTAGTCCAAATACGCTGAAACTAAACAAGTATCTCTGACTACATCCTATTATTCAATTTTGAAATACACGTAATTCTATGGAAGAAATGCAAAAGATTGATGTATCATAAATAGTAAATTATAGTATGCACAAAACTAGATGATTTTAAGACATTTATTAATAACGGCTTCATACTTAATTAGCGACAATCTACAATATCGAAATATCATCAATCAATTATTCACTAAATACCTACTATATATATATATATATATATATATATATATATATATAATTGTTATTTTTTGGAAATAAAATTCACGGAAAGAAAATTTATCTAGTGTTGATGTAGATTAGGAATACGTTTATTTAATTTAGAACTCCATGGTAATGAATCTTATCATTTTATGTTATGATAAGTTTTTCTAAGCTCTAATATTAAACGAGATACTGTGTAACCTACCTAAGATGCATATATATATATATATATATATATATATATGCATAGTTTGGGATTATCCTGCACAGTAAGTAGCGCAATACATACTGGCTATGAGATGTACTTTTAGTATTTTAAACCACGTGCATTCGTAGTCACAGTAATGCATGACAGTCTAATAATATTTCACGTATAGTCTTTAAATTTACAAATTATATAAATAGGCGTACTGAGAGTCTCATTAATTTTTCGTTGACTGATTTTTATTACATATCTGAATATGATAACAGTGATAAGTTACTTTTTATTACTTATGGTCTTAATAACATAACATTTAATATTTAAGTAAACTTCTTACGAACCTCAAATACGTAGACTACTTAACAAAGAATATTTATTTCAGTAGCTTCCCACTTTGTTTCATATTTATGGATTAAAATAATAATCAAATAAAACCAACAAGTCTCTCTCAGCAAACTTGTTGTTGATAATTTAAACTGTTTTCTCGTACTTTATCTGCGAGTGCAAATATACTATAAACTAAATACTAATTTCATATTTTTAGTAATCTATCCAGCTAAAAGCAATTTTCAATAAGTGGTCAGGTTTCAAATCTGTTGAATAGATGATGCAAAGTGCATTAAATTTGTAACTATCATGCTTAACTTCATTTACTACTTTGATCGACCTTAGACTGCTATGTTTGTCTAACTCTTGTCTATCATTCAGTAACTTAGATTAACGTGATTAAATCAGTTTTCGTCATATGATACATATGGATGATTCTTCACTACTCAGTGCGGTTTGATTGTGTTACGGAATTTAGACACTACATATACTGTAAGCCAACAAAATTAATAATTAAATTTCGATTAATTCTGTTCCAGAATTACGGAAATCTGCTTTCCATTATTCAATCAATCCTATTCGATTATTTGAATCTGCGTATTTCTGTAAACTGATTATAATATGGAATGTAGACCAGAAGATTCCAGGTGTGTAGTAAAACGCTCGCGCTTACCTAGGAGTTTTGAGTTATTCCACGTGTAGTTTCTGTGATGCTTATTTATTTACAGTTCACATTATTTCTTTATTCGACGTCAGTTTGGTATTTGACGAATTTTTAACACAGATACAGAAATCTTGATTACCTTTTGGTAACTCGCATTACTCGTCTCAGAAGCGTGATGTCTCACTATCAACGATGGATAAGCGTAATATGCAGGATTTTTCTCGGTTTTTTTCTTTGTAGGCTACAAGTATTTGACAATAGATAACTTTTAAATATTTCCCGTGTTTGTTTGGAACATTAACTGAGCTATACTATAGTCAGATACATTATACTGGGTGAATTTTCATGAACAGGGATGGTTTGGCATACGTAGTGCATTTCCTAATCATTGCTTACCTCGACATGTGATGTTGGCAGGTGTAGGAATAAGTTGAATGTAAGCTGAGAATAACCACTGCAAATCAGTTTATAAAGTAAATCATGGATTGTTGGTCGAATTCGTGTTGATAAGTCCTATCTTTTAAGCTGGTTTTTCATTTGATTGTACATTTACTTTTAAGTTAAAGATGTTTTAAACTTTCTTGATTGTGTTTTTTTTAGATCCGCTATCTGTCCACGATAATGCTACTCATTCACCTTTAGCATATCGTCAACATTCACTAAGCCGCCTATTACTTCGACCACAAAAGGAGACTGTAATATGGCTTGGTTTATGTGTTCCATCTTTATTAAATCCTACTTTAAAGCCTGTTATTTCAAATATTAAAACAGAAGCAACATCAGATTCCACGTTTAGTAAAACAAGTTATTTTTCTACTCAACTTGTAGGATTATATAGATTATGCGAAGTACTTTTAAAAGCATATTTAGAAAATCCTGTCATACCAACCTTAACTTCACTTGATATTGATGAACAAGGAAACCAAAATCTATCTGCTAGTAATATTTCTACAGCTGGAGTAAATTCTAATGAATTGTCAACTGTTGTAGCAAATGAACCAATTTCTCTGAGACAACGTATCCGTGAATTAATGTTACACATATCAGCAAGTTCATGGGACACTTCTCAGTGCTTTATTATATGTGTAAGTTAACGTTTTTCGATTCTGTTAAAAAAACTCGACTTCCTAGGTATAGATGTACTTTACAACTTGGGAATTTTCTAAATGCCTAAACATGCAGTGTTGGCTTCAGTATGGTTAATTTTGAAGCGGACTGTAGATGGCCAAGCCAAGGCATTGCACCGGTCGTTGGTTGTTGGTCTGAGATACGTTGATTGATCAAAGTCTGCGCGATAACGGTCATTAGTAGTTGAAAACGTGATGTGACAAGTTGTGGAATTTATTACAATGGCATATGCACATCTACTACTTATTTTCCAGATTATTAGTTCAAGTGCTCTTTCATTAATACATTTTCATGTTTGAATAATATTTGCAATCTTTTCTCACTGCCGTTAGTTATCTTGTTAATTTCATCAAATTTTGTGTTATATAGAAACTTGGGCAAAGCTTTGCATTGATTATGACTAACTGAATAAGGATTATCAGCTTTCCAGTAACCTCTTTCTTCTTAGCATTCCAAATGACCTCATTTCGTGATATAAAATACTTTCAAGATTATTTATTTTGATCTATTGAGGAAAACTGTTCTGTATTATTAACAATCAAGTAATAGCGTGTTTTAATGCTTCATGTTTTTTTTTCAGTTACTCGATCGTATTCATAATCGTCCTCAAAGTGAATTAAGACAATATTTTGATTTACTTAGTGAACTGTTACATCTTACTGATTGTATTCAACCAGCTAGAATTATAGCAGTTATTGATGGATTGATTAACCAAAAAATTTATTTAGATAATAATGAAAAATTTGTGTGGGCACCACGTCCAAATGGTGATAGACAATTATGGGCATGGAATGATACTGAAATGAAAAACGACAATATCCAGTCAGATCATGCTATATCTCACGTTGATAATCAAGAAACCAATGAATACGGACCTCCGCAAGTTCATGGTCTTTTAAGTAAGTGTTATGAATTTTCGTTTTTTTTCATAACTCTCTTACCAATATTTGCATTCCAGTTGTGGACCCTTGATGACTTCTTTACACCTGATTCTTTAGAGTATAATATGTCTACGACGAATATCGATTGTGACTAGACTGCACCTAATTACGGAATCCAAATGAACCAACTAACTAGTCAGTGTCACATATTTTTATTGGCTATTATTCACTCAGATAATAATGGTAATGGAAATTTACCGACGTTTTTCAAAAGTTATATTGTTTGGACATGAATGAAGCGTCGACGTATATGTTTCCATATTAACAAGTTTATAACATCCGCAATCTCGAAGCCTTAGAGGTAGACAAATAATCATCGAAGTGTCATAAATTGATTTTAGATGGGTTTTAATGCTAGTATTAGGCGTCAAGAGTTAAGGTTATCGTTAGAGCATAAGATTAAGGCTATGCTATTGTTTCGAACTAGGGTTTAGGGTTACGTTAGTGTTAAAAATTAGACATTAGAGTTAGTGTCTAAGGTTAGGATGATGATTAACGTTAGGTTTTATATTAGGTTTCACAGTTAAGGTTGTAGATAGAAGTTTAACACTACAAGTTTTAATGTATACTATCAAAAATCAAATTTTCTTCATAAATTTATTGGTCTTGAGTGGCTTACGAATGTCATAGAATATTTCAGTCCTAAGTGACTAGTTTTCAGGTTTCCCAGCTCGACGCGGGTTAGCTAATTTCATAATTTGTCGTGGACATTCTACGAATCGCAATAACTTATCGTTAAATGGTACTTTTCCTGAATATTTCTGATCCTTGCGTCTTTATAAAATCAGACTATAGAATATCTCTAGTAGATTACGTTTCTGGAGATTGTCGACTTTTGTAATTTGCATCCCATATTAGTTGTAGTTAGATGACCATTAAAAATCAGAAGGTATTAAGCAACTGTTTTATGCAAATATGACCTAATTAATCAACTGAACACATAACCTTTAGTTCTTGCACTTAGTTATTGAGTAATTTACATTACTGACTGTATGATCTTGATCCACTTTTTTTGTTATTATTTAATAAAACGTATAAACATCTCTATTTATTATAGATTATATGTTCATAGTTTTTCTTATTCTTTATCTAATCAATTTATTAATATTAATATTGTTTTTTTTTATATTTGATTGATGTAACTTGTAGTTCAATTCATATGTTCAATGTTGTGCATTGAATGAAATGTTCTAATGATTTTATAGTGTTTATTACAATATAAAAATAATTCTTCATATAAATAAACAATAATTCAATTAATTTTTCATTGTATACTGTTAAATAATAATATTGAGAGTTTAGATTTTTTTTTTCTTAAAATCAATTTTATGTAGTTTACTGCCAATCAATTAATACAGTGATAAGTTACAAAGAACCTGATCCAAATCAACATTGTCTGTAATTAGTACATTTTATATTAACACAGTTAGATGATATTAAGAAGATATGAATGTTAATAATGTCATCGAAAAGGGAAACTAAGAATATATATTATATGTAGCTTTCATATCGAGTTACTTGTATTATTAACTATGCATGCTTCACGAATGTTATCTTAGAGGCATCAGTATCAGTCATTATTTATTGACGGTAAACCTAAGTGATGAAGCAGGTAGATGGTTAATTTTATAATATACCCTTTCAGTATAAATGATAAATGTTTAGAATCGGCATTTGTCATTCACCCGCCATCCCTTGAATGTGGTGCAATTCTGTAGCTTGTAACATTGTCAAATATGACTGACCTCGAACTATATCAACTTCGGTCTCGGTAATTGTTTTTGGTAATTGTTTTTGAAATAACCTTATAGAAAGTTCACAGTTTTCACTTCAGTCAGTAATTTAATACACTAAAGTCAAATTTCAGTCTTGGCTATTGCTACTTACTTTTTTAAAATTTATCCTTATACTTGCCACCATCATCATATTTTAAAGTAAACAGTAACTGAAATGTACTTTTGTTTGATTTCAACATTTTCATGTCTACATAGTATCAAATTGGGAACTGGTTTTGTTACTCTTTATAAACCTAACTACTAACTTGCTTCTTAGGGAAATTTACTTTATCTCTTTTATAAAATACACATAATTTATGTGATTTTTTGAATTAAATAAAGATTATACAATAACATTAAAGATTTTATAGTATGGTTTTGTGGAAGATGAAACTTCTCATGTATGTAGAAATAGATTTTTCAATCTTTAAAAATAACCTATACTTAAATTTCGTTGAAGCATTTTTTTGTATTTATTTGCTAGTAATTATGCATTTCTAGTTTTATTAATGCGTTTTATTTGGTAAGTAGATCTATGAGAATTTGTGCAATTACTTCTTCCACCAAATTCTAAGTTTCTGAACTTATCATAATTTTCTTTTTACTGAGTCATATTTTCTTAAATCTTATCACCGATCTCTATTCCCTTCCATTAATACTAACTCTGTTACTACCTCCCCTACTCTGGGATTTGATTTGACAATTTCATCTCTATCTGCTAATTTCGGTATGGCAACTTGAACTGACATACGCATGTACCAAGGTCTACGTTGTAACTGTCTGTCTGTGCAATTACTTTACTACAAACTTACATTACTATGATTATTAGAAAAAATAGTGTTATGTGATAGTCGTTCTACATTATAGGTTGATTAATTTGCGAATCCTACGATTAGCTTTCGGTTTGCCCAGTTTTGTTAATGGTTATTCGTTTACCACACTACCTGACGATTCTAAATTTGATGTGTGATGATATTATGGGTGCGTAGTACTGCGTAGTTCCATACTAGAATTACATAACTATCGAGTTCCCCCTAACATACTGTATTTACTTGTTTACTCTTCTATTAACAACTCCATAGAAGATCATAAATTTGTATTCAGTGAATATGTTCCAATCTTTCAATTCTTCCAGTATTGTTCTACATTGTTATTAGCCTAAATTACTATCGATCTTTGTACATTTTCCTTCATGTATTGTTGCTTAAAGACAGCTTAACGAATTATATGACGACATAACAAACTACTAGTTACTTGAGGCAAAGTTCCTATAGTTCGTCTCTCTCTAGAGTCTAAAACGACTATTGAAGCTTCACAATTAAACCATCTAGATTATCTCATTAAAAATTTCCTTCCTTGGAGAATATATGACATCAATTGTTCCAAAACGTCCATGCATTTATTAAAGAATAATTTTTACTTACAAGATTGATGTATTTATATTTTGAAAATAATGCTATACTCTAAATAGATGTTACTAGTCATCTCACCTTATAATTGACGTCATTAAAATTTCTATGAAAATATTCAGCTAAATTAATTTATTCACCACGGTTTTTTAAGATAATACTCTGTTCTTCTTTGATTGTTGCCTGCATTCTCTATCAACATTGATAGTGCATATAATGATGCATATATATACAATTAGCACTGATTAGTGGGTAGTGATTGATTTTGTCTTTGTCTAGTTATTTAGTGGTGATCAAATTTGTTTGACTTTATGGACGAACGGCTCTGGTGGGGCGATGTGACCAGAAGTAATGCGGTGTCCTAGAATATGGTTGTCGAACGATTTAGATAATCTTTTTGACAGACAGCCAGGATAATGTTCAATGATGCACGTCAGAAAATTTCACTATGTGCAATCGATGTAACCTGCTTCGCAACAATAAGCAAACTTATATACACACATTGATGTTCCTTAAAGTGATACACCTATTTATTAATATCCAACTAGAAAAAATAACTTCCTCTTAAGTAGCTTTAAAGGATAGCCACCACTTATAAATAACTTCCGTAGTATATTCAGTTTTGTCAGTACAGATACCTTTAGCCCTTGACGATAGCAAATTAATCAAATCTCACTTGCCGCTCATAGGGACTCACCCGTGAATATTTGTGTACTGGTCGATCCAGTTTGATTTTGCGTATACTGATCATTGTAGTAATACATCTTGTTTTTTCAGTAGAACGTTAAAAAACAGAATTTTGAAATTTTATTCTGATCATTATGTGACTTTAACTAAATAATGGTAAATATCGCACTCCAACAAATTGTTGAGTTCCTTGTTTTTCTCACAAATAATGAAAGTATTGTTCAGATATCCCTTGTATAGATAAAATCTATCAGTCGTAGATTGTGATTTATTCGTTTCTAGTATTACGTGTGGTAGAATATCCTTCTTGGGTACTTTGGAAAGGATATATAATCGTAGAATAAAGAATCCTTCTTATATTGTAACGATTGGATGAAAATTATTCATAACTTACCGCCTCTTTAAAATCATCTTTTTTCTTTCTTTACTATAGATTTAATTCATACAGATTATACTCGTGATCCTCGACGTGCCTACCAATGTACAAAATTCATTGTTGAACTTTCAACGCAAAATGCTGCTGTAGTAAAGTACTTGTCATATCATCCAGAAAAATGGGAACCTATTGTGAAATGGTTAAGAAATCTTGTGGATTCTGAATCGTCTGATGAATATTTTAGTCGTAGAAATTCACTCGAACTACTCAATTCATATAATCCAAATGATAGTGTAGATAATCGTATAGATATAAAAATGAGTGATTCCGAAGGAATATACATTGATATCCCAACAGGTTAGTAATCTATGTCTATTGATTGAATATTTTTACTTACTACCACTTTAATGTATTGTTTGAAATATATGTGCTGATATTCTATACGACATTTTTAAGGTTCGCTAACTCTGTTTTATCTACCGCCTTCATTCATTCTAAATTCATTATTTCTGATTTAAAGATTACCGTGCTCAGTAAGTGGAGAATAGCTGATTGGGGTTCGCTTAACAATTTCAACTATTAGTTGAAGATATTAGTTGAAACTCCTCAGAATCAGTCACAATGGCTCAAATGCATCCACTCTTTATATTCAGCAAGGTCTTAAGCCGCACTATTCTTTCATACATCTTAATCTTTTATTGTTTAGCTATATTTTACTATTTATCCTGTTAACTTGATCTCATCGGGCCAATGTAGTTTCGGAGTTTGAGTTAACACACAGTAAGTGCTATGTCCTACTCTGTTTATAACTGACTGATACTGTACGAAAAATAAACAGTTTTGCCTGAAAATTTGAATACATTTAGCAGGTCTACATTACTATGAATAAGCAGCAAATAGACATTTTTTGCTAAACTTAATTTTATCTTACCTTACAATCAAACATTTATTAAGAGGTATATTATCTGGAGTATACAAGTGATTTACATTGATAACTATTCTCTATTCTGTACGTATACACAAGCAAGTAATACTGAGGGTCTAAGGTATTCTTGATTTATACTGAAATATTCATTTCTATCGGAATTCCTATCTTCTATTTCATTAATTTTCTGGTCTTATATATAGAAACTTTCGTGAGATTACTTGATGTACAGAATATGTTTTCAACGATATACAGGTATAAATTTAGAATACAATTTAAATAATGATGTAATTACCATTCTGATCAATAGTCTGATAGTTGATTACGTAATGTATACAGTGATATTAATTAAGTAAACAATAGTAGAGTGAGGTAAGTGCTAATTTAAATCTTTATGTGTTTAGGAGATTGGAAGTTAGAACGAGAATATAAATAAAAGTGAATAATAGTAGTATTTAATTAAAGCAAGTTTAAGGTGCGAAATAATAGAGTAGGCTATGTGTTGGTTAATCAGATCAAGTTATATTAATTATAAAATTTTAATTGATTGAATATGTCACAGATTGACGTTGGCAGAGTACTATTGAATACCAGGAAGCATTAGATAGCTGTTTCGTTCTAGTGTGAAACTTCTCAGAGGTGTGCACTTCAGATTCTGCACCATGGGCTTCAAGTTGGTGAACACTCAACCCTCTGCACCACTTCCATCAATTTGTGGTATGTAGAAATTCTACTATTGGATGCCGACCCAGCGGTCCACAAAAGTAGCCATTTCAATTGAATTATAAAATAACCAACTCAATAAGTTTAAGGTTGATCAATTAAAGAAGAGGTTGGATTTATTTGTTTTGAATACTTAGCTTGGGTTTTTTTATTTTAGCAGCTATTTGAAGGATTTTATATCTAATAATTTTGTAAATAATTTTCAAGAATGCCAATTATTTGTATAATGTAAATTAGAAAAAAAATATATAAACGAACAATATTGTTCTCAATTAGATTTTTATCAAACTTTACTTTAATCTACGATAATACTTGTATGCAGAAATATTAAAAATCTTAAGCCAGCCAGACAACTTAACCAACGAGTGAATAGACACCTCCCTGCATGGTTTAGAAAAGGTTAGATATAGGGTGTCTGCAGCTTTATCCTACCTCATTCGACAGAAAATGGGCACATAATTGAAAGAACGAAGGGATTTCAAATAATATGCCGTATACCACCACAACTTCCCAATGATGTTCGGATTCGTCTACTACATATATCAAGAGTCATGTGATTTCGAACCAGCAACCCTAATTTATGCACTCGAAAAATATGTTGTACCCTTATCTCTTCACTGGTTAAATAAAATCAAACAAATCTTCCATTAATTTTGCACACAATTTGTTTTGCTTTGTTGTATATTTCTCTCATCCCCCTTTTGTTTGTTGTTTTCACCATCTATCTTGTTAAAATTGTCTATTTACACATTATTACGTAATCTTTGTGTAATTATTTTTAGTTGACTGGATTTGTCGTAGATTGATACTGGTAGGGTACTATCGAAACCAAGAAACACTACACTATACAGCTGTTTCGTCTTAATGTGACACTCAGCAGTGCATACCCTAGATCCCACCCCAGGGGGGTTTCAAGTTGACGAACGTCTAACCATCTGCACCATCGGGCTGTCGTCCAATTGTAGAATTCCCACTTCCATCCATTCGTGATAAGTGTTTTAATGTCTAATCTGCTCAAGTTTTAATCTATTTGCTGTATTGAAATATCTAAGCTGTTTTTATTGTACTTATGATTACTAGTACACCTTCCCTTTGGTTATCAATTGGCACCTCTTACTAATTATGATTCTTTATATAATCCGTCTATTTTATTATCACCATCGACTCATAAATTGGGTTATCATTTTTCATATTTGTACATAAATATTTTTGTATATTAGAGTTAACCTGATGAATATCTAATAGAAAAGATAATTCTATTCTGACAAACTATTGATAATACAACCTATATGTTGTTTAATGTCTATTAAATATGATGAATACCTTTGTGTTTTATTGTTATAATCATTCCTTAACTAAAAAGAAAGAATTTTTTTAACTAGTAAAACATTTGGTTATTTATTTTAAATGATAAAGGTCGACAACTCAGTTCTCAATTACCAAATAAAACTGTTTATGTTTCTAATGAATATGGTGAAATGTTAACTGGTTTTCAGCGTACAGTATCAGCCCAGGTTAGATTGTGTTTCATAATTTCTTATTATATACTTTTTATAAATATTGAACTTACCTCTCCATATATTCGCTTCATATGTTTCAATATGAATAGCCATATTACAACATTGACCTTTATACAAACACTATGTATCTAGAAGTTACTTATATTAACTTATTGATTGATAGACATCAATCAGCATAGTTTGTTTTACGAGTAAAACTGATTGTGTAATAACTTCAATTTGGAGTAGTTTGTCTATATGGATCATTTAAAAGTAATCATTGTTTCCTATGTAAATATGGAGTTTATGATTAACGTATTCATGTTTCTTATACAGTTGAAGTGTTCCGTATTTATAATACCTACAAATCAAACTTTTGCTTTCTAAAATAAATTTGTAAAACCGCTATCCTTACTTGAACCATCGGCAGGATTAAAAACCCTCTCCCGTCATTTTAAATAAAGTTATAAATTTTTGTCCTTACATCATTATTCGTATGATTAATCTTACGTTACAATTCTTATTAACTAAAGTGCCGTCGAAATGGTTCAAAATCTCTCATTAGAAATTATTACATAATCTACTGAAGTACATATTGTGATTTGTAATTACTGTAATTACGTTTCCTTCATTTAATCGTTGTATATTATCGTTATGAGTACTTGCTCAAATAATTCAAAATTAAAGCTATTACATAACGCTATCTATCACTCGTTTCGTATTATGGACTATTATTGTAAGACCGATTGTATTTTTGTACTCATTCTCCCTTTATCCAAAAATCATAATAGTGAAATTTACTAAAAAATAACATCTCGGATTAAAAAGCATTCCATCCTTCTGTGTGTATGACTTCTTCTGTTGGCCTAATTAGACATTTGTAAGAGTTGCTGATTTTGAGAATTGTACCTTATAATTTCTGGGATTTTTAAATATAAATGTTTTAATTTATCGAATAATGATGTCCGTTCTTGCTTAACTAATATTGACTATGGTGTAATGATTTAGTAGTTATAGTATTCATCTTTCAACTATATTTGATCCCCAATTGAAGTTCGGCACCACCTAGTTCAGCTTAGCCATTCGGATTGCATTAATAGCCTCCACACATAAATAGTGACTCATAGGTCAATTACGGGAATCAGTACGCGGTAATATAAATCATCATTACCACCAATCACTATTATTACAATTGTTATTGTTAGTTTTGATTATTTTGTCGGCTCTTTTTCTACTTTTCTTTTTTACCAACAGACGACATTACGTGAAGCAACTCGTTTACTGTCTACTATGCCACGAAATCACGATTATCAGAATGTTAGTACTAATTCAGAATCAATAGGTTTATCTTCACCACCAACATCATTAATTATGCCATTAATTGGTAACCGTTGTGAAAACAATGTTGATAACAATGATGATGATAATAATAATGATAACAAACGTAGTGATAAACCTAATCTGTTTCTAAAACTTTCAACTTAATTCGCCTTCATTTTATTTTCATATCATATATATCATTAAACAAATCTACCATTCTCTATTGTTTATCATATATGTTTATTAGTTAGTGAATTGTTTTTGTATATATTTGTATGATTATGTAATTCATGTTAACATAGAAGCATTTAAAACTCTATACTTATTTGATGATATAAAAGTGCAGAAATTGATTTTCATTCACTTAACTATTCAATGATAGTTATGCTTATTATCACTATTCGACTTATTTCTATGGTAACTTAATATATTTTCTTATCCAAATGCGTACATATATATATATAATATATTATACATAGGTTTTTGTATTTACATACTTCTTTGTTATATAACACTATCAAAATTGCTGCTAATGTCTTATTTGACAAAGCATCATAGACAAAGAATTAAATACTGACTGTTCTCAATTTATCTATCTATCTCTGTTTACCTTTTATTAATTTATCCCTTAATGAACAAATAACTCGAATCAATTAATTTTATTCCAATAATGTTATTCTTATTGAAAATAAAACCAATCCATCCTCCTACTCCCTTACCTTCTCATCGCTACCCCCCCCCGCGCGCTTCTACAAAAATAAACAAATATTTTATGTATACTTATCGCAAAGATTAAATAGTGATTATGTATTGTTTTTGTTTTCACATACTTCATTTTCTCCAATTATCATATACTACTTACTTGTTACTACTTATTGTTAAAAATGAAAAATGAGAAAAAAGATTATTTCATTTTATTTAGAAGAGTATTATTTTCTTGAAATTTCACATTCTATCATGATTAATTAGAATATTTTGAATTGACCTTTCTATTACTGCTAAATATTTTTGTTTTCATTATATCTCATATTTTTTTGTGTGTTTTTAATGTTTAGATTTTCTTAATGACATGATTTTTCTTTATAAATCCCTTTAATGTTCTAGTTGATCACCTACATATAACAACACTAAATTACTTTTTTAGTGTTTTATTAAATATCATTTATGTATTGTTTTTGTTTTCACATACTTCATTTTCTCCAATTATCATATACTACTTACTTGTTACTACTTATTGTTAAAAATGAAAAATGAGAAAAAAGATTATTTCATTTTATTTAGAAGAGTATTATTTTCTTGAAATTTCACATTCTATCATGATTAATTAGAATATTTTGAATTGACCTTTCTATTACTGCTAAATATTTTTGTTTTCACATACTTCATTTTCTCCAATTATCATATACTACTTACTTGTTACTACTTATTGTTAAAAATGAAAAATGAGAAAAAAGATTATTTCATTTTATTTAGAAGAGTATTATTTTCTTGAAATTTCACATTCTATCATGATTAATTAGAATATTTTGAATTGACCTTTCTATTACTGCTAAATATTTTTGTTTTCATTATATCTCATATTTTTTTGTGTGTTTTTAATGTTTAGATTTTCTTAATGACATGATTTTTCTTTATAAATCCCTTTAATGTTCTAGTTGATCACCTACATATAACAACACTAAATTACTTTTTTAGTGTTTTATTAAATATCATTTATGTATTGTTTTTGTTTTCACATACTTCATTTTCTCCAATTATCATATACTACTTACTTGTTACTACTTATTGTTAAAAATGAAAAATGAGAAAAAAGATTATTTCATTTTATTTAGAAGAGTATTATTTTCTTGAAATTTCACATTCTATCATGATTAATTAGAATATTTTGAATTGACCTTTCTATTACTGCTAAATATTTTTGTTTTCATTATATCTCATATTTTTTTGTGTGTTTTTAATGTTTAGATTTTCTTAATGACATGATTTTTCTTTATAAATCCCTTTAATGTTCTAGTTGATCACCTACATATAACAACACTAAATTACTTTTTTAGTGTTTTATTAAATATCATTTATGTATTGTTTTTGTTTTCACATACTTCATTTTCTCCAATTATCATATACTACTTACTTGTTACTACTTATTGTTAAAAATGAAAAATGAGAAAAAAGATTATTTGATTATTTCTAAATAGTTAAGAGATGTAAAAGTGCTGGAGGGGATAGGGGAGTGGGAGAATGGGTCGGTAAGATTTATTCAATTGAAAATATCACTGAATTGAATGAAACAATTTGGTATACTTCCTTTGTCTAAGTGTTTCTTCACTTGTAAATTACTGTTTATGGAGTTAGTTTTCATTAGGTAATTCCAGTAGTAGACACAAATGTATGGTTGTCTAGTTTAGATTTTCTTAATGACATGATTTTTCTTTATAAATCCCTTTAATGTTCTAGTTGATCACCTACATATAACAACACTAAATTACTTTTTTAGTGTTTTATTAAATATCATTTATGTATTGTTTTTGTTTTCACATACTTCATTTTCTCCAATTATCATATACTACTTACTTGTTACTACTTATTGTTAAAAATGAAAAATGAGAAAAAAGATTATTTCATTTTATTTAGAAGAGTATTATTTTCTTGAAATTTCACATTCTATCATGATTAATTAGAATATTTTGAATTGACCTTTCTATTACTGCTAAATATTTTTGTTTTCATTATATCTCATATTTTTTTGTGTGTTTTTAATGTTTAGATTTTCTTAATGACATGATTTTTCTTTATAAATCCCTTTAATGTTCTAGTTGATCACCTACATATAACAACACTAAATTACTTTTTTAGTGTTTTATTAAATATCATTTATGTATTGTTTTTGTTTTCACATACTTGACTACCTTCAATTACCAAGTAATTTCTTTTAACATCGGATTAATGTCAATATTCATGCATATAAGGTTGGCAACCCTTTTACGGAGCTGTACATTAGTTGAAATTCGAAAATACTAATTAGTTTAAAGATATTTAAGACTATCTAATAGTATATAACCTTGAATTTATCCGGATGTTCAGCTCATATTTCAGTGTTATCTAAGCAAACGTCAATCATATCGAAGTAGTTATCTACTTCAATAGGTATGAAACTATTCTTAAACTACTTATATCAACTGCATAGTTAGTAATTGTAGCTGAAGCGGTGTGCACAAGGTTTGTGTCTCATTGTTCTCATCAACACCGAAATCTGTGTATAAACTAGTCAATGAGTCCTGAATAAGGCGAAAAATACGTTTTAGATTTCACTTATTAGCCAATGTCTAATTTTAATTGGATTCAATTACTTGACTGAGAATATTTCAAAGTAATAATTCTAATAAAATCAACGAATATTAATTGCCACTTAATTGATTATTTAACCAACAATTTCAAAATAACTGCTTTAGTTAGTTTTTAAAGGTAATAACATTTGAGAATTTCATACATATTTAGGTAAGTTTATTCTGGGTGTGTATATACGACCTTAGTCCTGTCGTACATGTGAAGTAGATTTTTATTTACATTTTAGTATAAGAACAAGCTTAACCAATTTTTTAACTCTCTGTAATGCATAACTTCTATAAGCAATCAGCAACAATTTATAAAATTCCAATTCAATCAGAAGTCAATGATTGTAGTATTTATGCTAATAGTTCAGAAAGTGTAAAGCTATTACGAAGAACTAATTTTTGACATTACACAGTAGAAATGATAGTACTAAACCTAGTAGATGCTAAATTATTGCTTAACAAACGATACATCACCCACCAATCAACGTTGTACCCAAACTAAAATTCTTAACCTAAACTAACAGTAAACTTAAACTAGCCCTAAATCTAACCTAACCATATCCATTAAGTTAACAACAACAAGAAGTAAATTAAAGATGTATGGAAGGTTAACAAGTTATTCCTTTCAGTTGTTAGAAACAAAAGCTTGCAGAAAGCTTGATTATTTACATTAATCATGAGAATTTGCATACTACTTTCAATATTAAGTGTTTTGCTGATAAAACGATTTTTCCTACTATGGGCTTGACCGAAATTTTTGTACGTTATCTGTTAGGTAGTGAGTTAATTCTATTTCGTATCTGCCTTCTTTATCATATAATATTTCTGCATATTGTTTACTACTTATATCTCATTGATGAAAACATATTTTTGACTGTTGTTTCCGACCGCCTCTCAGGTACATTCAATTTATCTTTTCACATAACCCAACTTTAATTTTTTTACTTTTGATCTACTTACCTTAATATCTTTATCTATTTTGTTTATTTAACCTGATTTTGAAGATACCTCTCTTTACTGGAACAGCCTAAATAAGAATAGCACTCCATTTTTATTTTTGTTACTATGTTCGATTATTCGTGATTATCACTTTAACCAATACCTCACTCGTTTTGTTGCCATACCCGACCAGTTGTTGTGTACATATATATATATATATATATATATATATATATATATATATATATATATATATATATATATATGAGATTGTGCAGCTTTGATAATGAATTCGCCGAAAACAAATCTTCGCTGAACTATTTATGCACAATTACTGTCTTCTGATTAACCGCAGCAGTCTGTAAATTCGTTTGGTTGACTTGTTCATACATTCATATTTGTAAAATTTTTATTGATTAACTAAATTAATTATAATAATAATTATTATTTAAAAAATTTTTCAAACTGCGCTCTGTAACATAAATGTTAGATTACAAGTTTGTGTTAAAAGTTAGAGTGTTTTTTTAATGAATTTTCCAAAGTTCTGTTAACAAAATTAATTGAATTCATTGATTCATCGATAGGATATAAAATAACGCTGTTGTATACTGAGACCATTTATTGAAGTTAAGAAGAATGCAAACTGTTGAATTCCAACACTTTATGGTTGACAATGCTTTCTGTTAAACTCGACTGTGAAATTTCCGATTCAATATGGATTAATGTATATACAGAGTCAAAAAATCACAGACTATGTTTAATTGATTATCACCAAATCTCTGGTTTCCAATGATATTTTGAGTATGCGTGATTTCTTGAGAGATGGTAATACTGATATTTGTTTCAACAGTATGAGATTATTGTTAGATACAGTACAATTATTATAGTAGTTCGTATACTGTTACTAATTCAAATGTAATCCAGAATAAATCTTCAACATAAATAGTTATATAATCATTCAACATTGATGTTGACCTGGATAGTATTAATTAACATTAATAACTGAAGGCATTCAGTCAGCAATCTTCATTAAATCAAGGAGTAATTTGACACCAACTACCACTATTCCTTTAGATAATCACAACAATGATCACTAAATTGGCAGTTTAACCCAAGTAGAAATCTATTAACTTAACTAACTATTTATGATTGACAATTTAAGAAAAAATATATAATTTTATGATAAACTAAGAGATAAGAATATGAGACAGCACATTTTCATTATATAAACAATAGAACAGTATTATATAAGTTGGATTGTGACTGGCAAGTGGAATCCAGGACGCGCGTTTCGTCCTGTTTGGGGATCATCGGCTGGATGTACCTGCATCCCAATGTTGATGTTCACACTGGGATTCGAACTCAGTCCGTTTCGTGTCGAACGCCGCCGCGTTCACCACTAGACTACTGAGTTCAGACAATCACACTTGTGCAACGGGAATATACAAGTTTATCCTAATAGAATAGTATCTACTTACATTCAAGTCACAAACACAACCTAAAGAAAATACATAAAATAACTTGAAGAAAGAAACTAGTAATGTCCACTTAAGATGGTTATTTTTGTGGAGATTGGTTATTTATGTGACTGAATATGTCACAGATTGATGTTGGTAGGGTACAATTGAAAACCAGGGAGCACTGGGCAGCTGTTTCGTTCTAGTGTGGAACTCCTCAGCGGTACACACCCTGGATCCCGCACCAGGGGCTTCAGCTTGATGCGAACGCCTGTCCATCTGCACCAGTGGGTTGGTATCCAATGGTAGAATTCCCACTTCCATCAATTTGTGATATATAGCCCGACGATCATCCATTGTCGTTGGTGATAACTGTCTCACACCCGACAAGTCTGAACTCCACCAGTCACGATTTCTCACTAGAGCTTCAGGAACATCCTGGAGTTAGTTACTAGTGAGCTTATTATCACAGTTCAATTAGGATGGTAATTTTTGTGGAGACTGGTTATTTATTTGATTGAATATGTCACAGAAGATAAACGTGACAGCTCTTTTAGGTATTGTTTCTTTTTCACCAAAGTAAAGTATGCTTTATATGTATTTATGAATTTACTAAAATTAATCAGTGTGTCTAAATTTCTCCAAATATGACTTTGATCATTTATGAGCACACCGTTGTAAGAATTGGAAACACCCCACTGCATTGTAATAATTTCTATTCTAGTAATTTTATAGGACTCTTCAGCATTGCGCATCCACGACCCCATCGTGGATCGAACCCACGACCCTCTTGCTCCGCGGTGAACGCTTTACCATTGGACCACGGAGTTGACTCTTAACGGTTGACATTTCCAACTCAATCAATTCGTGATAAGCTTATGCGACCTCATCCATGTCATCGTCTGGTAACTGTCTTGCACCCTACACGGTTGAACTCCACCGGTCACATCTTCACACTAGAACTTCAGGAATTACCTCGAGAAGCTAGTCCCTAGTTAGTTGACATTGTAGCTATGCGCACCGCTGAAGAGTACCATAATAGGATTAAACAGCTGTCCAGTGCTTCCAGGTGATCTTTGGTTGTCTGATTCAGATTAATTCGTGATATTAGAAATGGAGAGTTAACTATCTCTACAACCTCCGCCCCCAAAAAAAATTGTAGTATTTTTATACTTTAAAACAATTAAATAAATAAGGGGTACCATAGTGTACGGGACTGATTTCAAGCTTTTTATCATGAGCGATGGTATACAAGATGTCGTTAACCTCAACTTGCAGCTAAGTAACTGTAACCATTTATATCACCTTTGACTTTTTTACCGAAAATTGTATAGAGAATAGTATAAATTTTATTTCGTTGTTCTCATCTTAGTTTCCATTCATTGAAGAAAACATTATGTAACCAAATACTAAATTTCACATTATAAATATCACACATTCTAATTTAAGTACAAGTATTTATAAACAACTGCCTGCGTAGGATTCTTCGGATCTGTTGGCCAGATACCATCAACAACAACCTGTTGTGGCAGAGAACTAATCAACTTCCAGTTGAGGAAGAAATTAGGAAAAGACGCTGGAGATGGATTGGACACACACTGAGGAAACCATCAAACTGTGTCACAAGACAAGCACTGACTTGGAATCCTAAAGGCCACAGAAACAGAGGAAGGCCCAAGAACACATTGCGTCGGGAATTGGAAACAGACATGAAGAGAATGAACAGCACTTGGGAAGAGCTAGAACGGAAAGCCCAGGACAGAGTTGGCTGGAGAATGCTGGTGGGCGGTCTATGCTCCACTTGGAGTAACAGGCATTGATTGAATTTAAGTACTGAAAACAACTGAAAATGTAACAATTACCCATGTATTCAATGCATTATTCAGTATAATGATAATAAGAGCCATATTCAATAGGATGTTTAGTACAATATGAATTTTCAGCATGCAGTGTCTCGACGTGGTACTCTTTCTTCATGTATGCATCTGAGAAACGATACATTTATACATCATTATATACATATATATCATGAGAATAATTATGGTTAGAATGCCTTATATGAACAAGATAATGTAATGGCAGGGCTTTCATCATCTTACAAGACGACCTCATCAGCACACTTTTAAAGAGTAGCTAAATCCACAACTCCAAAAATGTCCTCCAGGATTAACACTAAGTGCGAGATTGAACTCGTAAACCAACAAACGGATAATTTTTGCCATACATGAAGGATATATCAAAAGTTACAATCAGGCTCGTATGGCCAACAAAATCATCCGAAATTAATTGTATACAACGTAAAATACAAGAAAACACACGAAAATAAACCGAATGTTATCCACTAAATAAACTGAACCAACTGTGACAAACATTACACTAAACTCCTCATTCTCGCTTACATAAATATCAATTAACTGTGAAACACCATGTTATAGCCTCTCTTGTATCATCACATACTGACAATTATTGAAACAGGTCTGGTTGGAAAACATGATATTTCCGATAGAGTAAAGACAAAGAAGTTCTTAGGAATTTCTGGAAGTTTAACATTCACGTCGATCAGCATTCAATGAACATAATGAAATAAATTTGATTTATCAATCAATTATGCGAATCGTGACTAAGTAAATTGTCTAAAAATGCGATTCTGTGAAGAAAGGAATATCAATGAATGTGTGAAGTGGAGACGACATATGTTAACAGTGAACAATGAAATTGATGGATAACAGAGGAAATGATGATTAGTGTTCATTGAAGAGATTGTAATCATTGTGTATATGTGTATATGAACATTTTGTGTGGAAAAAGTTGTATGGAATAACAATCAATTACTTTAGTTCACTTGAACAATCTTCTTTAGAGAATTTCATTTTACCATAATGTATAAACAATCTTTATCATATGTTTATTAATGATTAAGTTTGTTTTATAATTCATATAGTTAGATGACATAATCTATAGATCCCAATTTATTTCTGAAACTGAACTGTTACTAATAAACATTCAAAAAGTATATATATACTACTGTTTTATGATAGAAGTGTACTTTATTGTCATAAAACTAAATGTGTACCGCATAAACTTTCTATACTCTTTTTTTTTGATTGTTTAACTTTTAAACTCTAGTTAAATGTTATTTGAAAATGTTTAAATTGTTTATCTGTTAACATTTGTACTTAGATATAACATTTAAAAAAAAATTATAATTAATGATTGTGTATCTTATTGAAATATAAATGAAAAAACATTCACTGAGTTTAAATTGAATTGTGATTGGTAAGCACAATCTAGAAAGCGTCTTTTGTCCTATTTGAAACTCATCGGTTGGATGTACCTGCATTCCAATGTTGGTATTGATACTGGAACTTGAACTCAGTCCTCTTCATGCTAAACGCCATAGCGTCCGCCACTAGACTACAGAGTTCAGACAGTTACACTTATGCAACGGGTATATAGTTAATTAGGATGAGTTTGTATATTCCCGTTGATTAGTTATGAACTGAAACTGGTCAGTTACTGTTGCCATATGTGCATCATGAGCGAAATGCTTCGATATAGCAATAAATCACAAGTTAATCTTTAAGTTGGATTGTGATTGTCCAGGAGAAGCCTTTCTTCATATTTGGGACTCATCGGCCAGATGTACTCAGTTTGTTAAGTTCATTTTTTGACATTTCTAATAGCTTTGGCGGTTAGTGTATATTTAACTTATGAAAATGAATATGAAGTTTTCAAAATCAAAGTATTATTTAATTAATGCTAGTCCTCATTGGTAATGGACATAGTTTTTAAGTAAGTATTAAGCTTTACATTATGCAGAACGTGATGTTATAGTTATAGTACTATGAAGTATTTTTACTGACAATCAGAAGACTAAGTAATTAACTCATTGAAATATCCATCACCAGTATGTAGATATAATATTATAAATTGAATCGTCGCTATTTGATTAACACATTTTGAACAATCATATGATAAAGTAACTCATTAACAGATGTATATATGAAGAATAAAAGTTAAAATAGAAATAAATACGATTAAAAAAAAATGTCGATATAAATCACACTTCATTCTGAATACTAGATCAGCATTACCAGGATAAGTTAAGTGTAACTACAAATTGTTTCCAAACACATAAAAGCAGCTCAAAATTTCGTATGGCGAAGGCTTCAGTAAATTTACATATACTTCCTAACACACTATTATACAAAACTACGTAGGAGGATTGGATATCAGTCATTTTGGCTATCTCAACTTAATACTTAGAAATGGAAGATAATGGTTGTTTCTTATTTTCGTCTATCATTGATTTAATTTTCTGGGCATTTAGGTATGTGTTCGGCTACTCTTACATGAAGATCACAATAGGTCCTCTGGATGTGTGATTGTTCATACACACGCATGTAAACTGACAGACATAGAAGGATCTTACGCATACTGTTTTCGGGTTTTTCAAAACAGTGAACTCGTGGCCAGCACGTAAAATCCAGGAGACCATTTTGTACTATATGAAGCTTGCGATTGCAGCGGCACCTTCCTGAAGAAAGCCAAATATCATGAAACTACAGTCAAGAGTTTCCTGTTAACTACCCTAAAATAACTCCTTGCTGGGATAATATATTTACGAAATACGATTGTACAGCTTCAGTAAAGTTTTATCTAGAAGCTAATTATATTTTTTTAAGTTATCTTTATTTCTTCTTCACTGACGCACATCTCACTTCATCTGTATAAACTTAATTTTATGCATAGTTTAACTACACTTCAATTATTCCTCTCGTTTTAGATTGAACTTAAATATGTTTTATCGGTTATCTTTTTTCAATTTTTCCTGACCCTGTACTCATGTATCAATAATGCATTTAGTTTAGGAAATATCATTTATCAGTAATCTACTTATTTAACTTGAATGTTTAATGCAATTATTATAAGATCCATCCAAATAAAACGAATATATTAAATTTAATGAAATCAAATTTGCTTTATTCATAAAGTGGAAATATCCAACAACTAGAAATAATAAACTGAAATGAGAGTGGGTTTCATCATAGAATGATGTTGGTAGAGTGCTATTAAAACGCATGGAGCGCTAAACAGCTATTTCGTCTTAATATGGCACTCTTTAGAAGTGTGTACTCTTTATTCCTTCACGAAAATCAAACACAGTGTTTTTATATTTGCCAACGCCTAACTCTTTGTGCCTCTGGGGCGCGGTCCAATAGTAGAACGGTGATGTTCATATTTCTCGAATGGGGAAAGGAGACAGTTATCACCGATAACAATGCCTGGTAGTAACCCTGCATCACAAACTGATGGAAGTAACAATCCTCCGATTGAACGACGCCTCAGTGGCGCAGAGAATTAGGCGTTCACAAACCTCAAGGCACTGGATTCTATTCGCCTGACGAAATCGAGGTTGCACACTACTGAATAATTTCATACTAGGAGGAAAATGGTGTCCAGTACTCCTTGGGTTTTACTGGCATCCTACCAACATCAATCTGTGACTACTCTAGTCAACCAGATTTACCAATGATTTCCACAAAATCACGAATATGAGAGTAGGAAAATGAATATATTGAAGGTAAATTAGGGTTTCATAAATGTAGTTCCTCATTATTTAATTTGAGAAATATAAGAAAATCAATAGAATATTACGTCAGTATTTTGATGTAAGCAGCAACCCACCTTGAAAGCATATATACAATTATAAAGTAAATGATGCTACGTTTAGGATTCAAACGGTGGCTTCAATTACCTAAGTTCTAAGCATTGTTGATGAGTACATAAGTTAAATAAGGTTTCCAGCCAACTACCGTCAACTAAACAACATGAAGATATAATTTAAGCACAGTCGTGACTTCAGTGAGTAGTACGATCACAAAATGACTTATATAATTCTGTCAACACGCAGATCTAAACTAAAAATTATCATCTTCATTACTGAATGATTGAACAATGTAAACATTCTATCAATAATTTAATATTTAATTATAATAAATTTCAAACAGATAATGAAGACAAAAGTAAATGAAGTGAATTTATAGTATGTTCGAAATAGTTTTGTGAAGATTGGTATTAATTCGCTGTTAAAGCATAAACTTATTGGAATGAGAATCCCACTGCCTTGTTTAGTTCTACTGGCGATTAAGAGTTATCTACGAGATAAATAGTTACTGCGTTCTGTGTTTTAGTGGTATCAACGGTGTCTAGTGCAGAGGAGTCCTATAGTAGTGCAAGTAGCTGTCTAGACCTCCGTGAGCTCTAATGGTACCCAACTGAATCCGTTTTGTAATGAATACCAATAAAAAGAATTAGCTTCATATTATTCATTGTGTGTAATTTCAAAACATGGTTAGTTATTCTTTACCATATCTGTAACAGTGGAATACTAACACTATTATTTTTGCTAACCCTATCACTTAAATGGTTTTCTTGTAATTTCAGTTAACGACATCACCCAAAATCAGTCTTTTCATCAGAGATCTCTTGTATGATTTTTTTTATAATAAATAAATGATCTGTAGGTGGCATTTATCTATAATGATTTACTCAAAGTGACTTCTTGAAGAACTGTTTGGGAGTTGTAACTGGTGTGGGTTCGAGCATATTTTAAGTAGAGGAGTACAAATTAATGGTTTTTCATAATTTCTATACTATACTGTCGATAAGATGAACTTGAAATTGTATACTAGTGGAGGCCAGTTTATTAATTTCATAGTTAGACATTCGTTAGAAGACCTTAGCAATGTTACACGGTTTGTATATCATCTCGATGTTGGTCAGTTTATAGTGAATCCCACCGATAAATTGTAATCTCCACTATAGAACCCCTCCCCTCCCCTTCAATAAAATAAAATTTCACTGTCAGTCAAGAAATAAATAAAGGCCAGATGTTAGTCATCTGTTAATAGATTCCTTCAATTCTGACTATTTTTTAGAAACGGACGAGCTACGGTATCAAGACACAGTAAAACTGTGTACGATTTATTGACTATTTATAAGTGCAATAAAATGATAATTAACTTACTTTATGTCTATAAATCAACTGACAATAAAATATTCCTATCAGTTTATTTCATAGAAATGTAAACAATTGTTAGTTAGTTATAGGTGTCCTGGATGCTGTGTTAAACAATTTATAATCTTTTTGATTGTTTAATTTAAGAATTGTAGTTTAGTTTTGCTTAACTATTTGTTGCTGATCACAGACTTTGGAATTTAAATCTTATACTCATTTCTGATTAGGTGTTGAGGAGATTTGAATTTGACATCATTAATTCACTAGGAATCGAACCCTTGAACTATTAGGCTTATCGGCGAGTACTTATCCCTTAAACGTCTTAGCCAACATCCATTGGTTTAGAAATCTACCTTCATTGAATTTACAATATATTAATAGACTTTATCTATTAGTGTTAGCCGATAACTACCCTATATCTAATGTGGTTGAACTTTATTGACCCTGGAATTAACGCTTAAAGTCAGTTACTAATGGGTTTACAGTTATTGTGACTAGGCATTGTGAAATTCATGCATTCGATTTAATATCACAAAGTGGTTATATATAGAGCACCATTATGTTCAACAAAGCTCTGATCAACTGTTTTATCCCAGTGTAAGACTACTCAGAAATACACACATGTACCTTCCAAATATATCATATACTTCTGAAGCTGATGTAATTAGACTATGATTCAAGCTTCAAGCCCCTGTTACACAATGAAAAAGTTTAATGTTAGTCTAGACCTTGATACATAACACTGATTGTTAATAAAGGACAATTAATAATAAAGGACAAATCATAATCTGTGGAGTTTAGAGTTAATCTTTTTAGGACTGCTACTGCCAAACTCTTTTAATGAGCATTTATTAAATAAAATATTTGCGCTCTATAAATTGTAATCTTCCAATTAACCATTTTTGTCTTTACAGCATTTTGTACTCTTGACCACAAAGTTGTCCACTATACGTTTCAATAGTGTAGTTGTTTTTCGTTACTAAAAGTCCTTAACTTACATGTAGGCTTTGTCCTTTCTCTCTTACTCATAAGAATTGTGGTCAATCATCTTCTGTGCTAGATAATCAGCGTTCGTGTAATTCGGTCGAATTTCATAGGTGTGAATCTTACTAGCTTCGTTATCAACATAAAGTCGTATCAACCAGCTATCACAATCACCTTCTTCACTTTAATGCCAAATCATTTCAGTGATTTCACTTAAAATGTATACGACCTTAAATGAATACATTTCTTACGCAAATCGATAGAACTTACCAGCGATTTTGAGAAGAGAATGATGAACTTTAAAAATAATTTTGACAGGTATATTGAATTTCATCATATTAAAACAAGTAATGTTTCCCACAAAGCAAGTAGATATGCACTTAATAATGATTTAGGATTGCAATTTTCTTTTCAGTAATTGTTTAAAAACTCCTAAACTATATTAAAGTAGTTAGATATATGACTATTGTAATCAGTTATTGATGATATAATTCATAAATCAATGTTCAATTACCTAGAGTTTAACAAAAAGTAAGTCATTTGACACTCATTAACAAAATACATTTGTAATCTTAAAGAACTTAATATTTCCGTACACATTTTAACCCATGTTAATCATGATCTTTAAATTTAACTATTTCTGACACTTGTTCCCATAGGTACGACACTCCTAACTTGCACTAATAATGACATAATTTGAGTGGCTTATCAAAACTACGAATAAAAAGACATGGAGAATTGTGAATAATCGTTTCCAACTGGGTTTTTTAGAATAATAATATGCACTTATGCTCAAAATATATTTGATTCTTCCTGTCGATTTGTTATGGACTACAGTTGACCAGTCTCTACTGAGGATTGCCTCGATATAGCGATGATTTACAAGTATCATTTGATCTGAATAGTGGCTAGTAAGAGGAACAATATACACCTTATATCTAAATGTTAGATAAGTATCACAGAAATGTGTGATGTAAATTACATACCAATTACATCAGTTGGTTACAATAAATTTCATTAATTAGGAGTATCTAAGAGGTTAAGACAAATGAAACACCAGACAATATATTTTTAGTACACATTTTAATTTTCTATTATTTCATTATGAAAACTTTTACAGAAACAAAGTTGATTTGATTATTACATCGATTGGCTAATGAATACAAATGGTTGTTAATAGGTTTTCCAGAGATTGTTACATTTGAATTTGATATCATGAACTGATATAAGTTAGATAACAATTAAACACTTGAAAATATTGGCCATATTTCTCTTCCTGGTATGGGATGTGTTACGATTGAGTACTGACGACACCATTATAGAATTTAGCCGGTCTTTCAAGTATAGGCGAGAAAGCTTGACCATATGGCTTCTGATTTCGTATCTACCTGTCGATATTTCTAATTTGTTTAATCAATGCCAGCTCACTAGTGACCAGCTTTAGGAAGTAATTATTGAGGTTATAATTAAAAAAACGTGTTCAGTGGAGTTTAGTATTGTCGGGTATGAAGATTAGGTATCATAAATATAACATAATTTGATTGACGTTAGAAATATCATCTATTGAATTCTGGCTTATTGGTCAAACGGTCAAACGTTTTTCGAAAAACCTGAAGGTCCTATGACTCGATAACGTGATAGGGTGAAGAGTTTAACGTTTCATGGCTTCTAATGGTTGTTTAAGAAATGTCAGCTTGTGATATCAAATTCAAATACAAATGATATGTAGCACTAATATTTATTACAATTAGGGAAGTTTGTAGAGATAGTTAACTGTTTAATTCAATTTTGATAGCACGAATTGATCTGAATCAGACAACCATTGATCACCTGGAAGCACTGGACAGCTGTTTCGTCCTAGTATGGGACTCCTCAGCAGTGCGCATCCACGACCTCGTCGGGGATCGAACCCAGGACCTTCTGGCTCCGCGCGCGAACGCTTTACCATTGGACCACTGAGTCGACTCCCAACGGCGCACTGCTGAGGAGTCCCATACTAGGACGAAACAGCTGTCCAGTGCTTCCAGGTGATCAATGGTTGTCTGATTCAGATCAATTCGTGCTATCAAAATTGAATTAAACAGTTAGCTATCTCTACAAATTTCCCTAATTGTAATTAACATGAGCTCACTAGTGACTAGCTCCTTGAGGTAATTCCTTGAGTTCTAGTGTGAAGACGTGACCAGTAGAGTTCAACCGTGTCGGGTGTGAGGCAGTAACTCACCAATGGCATAGAGGAGGTCGCGCAATGTATCACGAATTGGCTGAATTGGAAATATCAACCGTTGGGAGCCGACTCAGTGGTCCAATGGTAAAGCGTTCGCGCGCGGAGCCAGAAGGTCCTGGGTTCGATCCCCGACGAGGTCGTGGATGCGCACTGCTGAGGAGTCCCATACTAGGACGAAACAGCTGTCCAGTGCTTCCAGGTGATCAATGGTTGTCTGATTCAGATCAATTCGTGCTATCAAAATTGAATTAAACCAATATTTATATCTTCAGTATTAACATGTGACGAAAGTTGCTGAAATGTCTACCTTGATTAATCATGTATTTAGCAAAATTAAAATACAACTAATTATGGGATCCAGAAAGCCCATTTCGTCCCATTTAAAACTTGCTTAATAAATACAACTATATTTCTGTGTAAAGCTGTACATCGGATCTTCAACCCAGTAATTTTCTTACCAGGTATTCAGGTAGTCATTTATTTAGCTAATGAATCTGAATAGTTACTAATTTAGTCAACAAAGAATAAAGTTATATACATGCATTTATCTTCATCTTCCCGGTATTACTGTAATGGGATACGATTTATCAGTTTATATTTTTAAATAATTATGGTAAATTTCTTCAAACTCATGAAATTTCTTAAACAAAGAACAAACTTTGAAGTTAGTGTACTAAATATTCAAGTTAATAGGCCATCACAATAATGCTAGACAGTATTACTAGCACATAATTTGGAAATAAATAATTTTGACTAACAGCCTATTCTATTGATTTATTAACTGATTAGTTATTTTTCATGATTATCTTTCATGTTTTTTGTTTTTCACTTTTTTTCTACCGAAATTTTCCTCTTTTCTGACCATGTAATTCGTTATTCTACATTCTAATATCTTATACACCAACATATCTATTTACTAATACGTTAATCAGTACTCCGTCAAACGTAGAAGTTATATTTTGATCATGAGTAGGGAGTCAATGGGATAGCAACGTCTAGGTTGTCTAACTAGAGAAAGAGTTGCTTCCCACGTCGTGCAGTGATGTGATCTTGTGGTGATGCATGTTCAAGAGTCTTCAACTAGTCATGTTCACTAAAACAAACATAGTCAGCATCAATGTCGAGAGCCTATACAACTTTTTATTTAGGGGATTATTTACCGCTACACATACTGTGACTAAACTCAAAATCTCATTATGAAATAATATCATCTGATGAAACATTTCAAAGTTAAACATTATTAGACGATTGATTTTTTCATATGAACTTGTTCATAAACATAAAACAACTATTGGTGTTATTTATATACATAATATTTCTAGTTTATTTCACTCTAATTATAATTTTCCAATTCAGCAAACGTAGATTAAATTACATAGATGTCATCATTTCAAAGATTGTAATTATCTTTATCATGTTAATGTTCTTTTGTTTACTTATTTGCTTGTCCGTTTATATCTGTACTATGTTTTCCTTATCCAGAATGAATGATACACAAACGAATAATTGATGACATAGGTTGGAATCGTTTGTACGACTCACTAAATGACTGAAAATAATGAACATAATACACACTGATTATTGGGAACGTTGCTGATAACCTAAGCTATTATCTAACTAACAAATAAAGAACACTATTACTATTAACCATTATCATAACACAAGTTTAATGTGTCTTTCTTCAAGTGACAAATACAGGAAAAAGTGAAAATCTGTCAATAATTACCCCCCCCTTCTCTCACATATGCGCCATTCTTAAAATCTGACCATGAATAGTAAAGACATCCAAATCTTTATCTAAGATAAATATAAGGAATTGAGTGAAGTTAGAAAAATCAACTGTTAGGAATTTCCCCTCAAAGGTCTGTAGGCCCTGTGCTCAATCCATAGTGGGGACATGGATGCGCACTGTTGGAAACTGCTGTTCAGTGATTACTGGTTGTCAGTGGTTGTTTGATTCAGACTAATTCATGACAACAAATTATTGGTATAAATATACAGAGGTTATTTTCAAAATATTCTTTGTTTAAAAGTGTACTACATTCCCAATTTTCGATCATTTTTCTGTTCACCCAGTGCATGAGATCTGCATGCTGCAGTAAGTTTTTCACCAAATATCTCATCTCGACTGTCCAAAATCAATCACAACTGTCTGCTGTTAAGATGTTATTGTTACTTAGTTACTTACGCCCGTTGCCCCTCACAGACGAGCATAGCCTACTCACCAGTATTCTAAATTGAACTATGTCTTGAGCAATCCTTTCCAGCTGTTTCCAGTTGCTGTTAATTCTTTTAACATCTGTTTCTAATTCTCGACTCAATGTGTACTTTGGCCTTCATCTTTTTCGTTTCCCAACAGGACTCCATGCTAATGCTTGTCTCGTGATGGAATCAGATGATTTCCGCAATGTATATCCTATCCATTTCCAACGTTTGTTTCTAATCTCTTCTTCGGCTGGAAGTTGGTTTATTCTCTCCCATAGTAGACTGTTGATGATGATTTCCGGCCAACGGACATTCAGTATCTTTCGTAGGCAGTTGTTTATAAATACTTGTATCCGTCTGATGATGTTTGCAGTAATTCTCCAAGTTTCAGCTCCATACAGCAGAACTGTCTTGACGTTCGAATTAAAAAGTCTGACTTTGAGGTTGGTCGACAGTTGTTTTGAGTCCCATATGTTCTTCAACTGCAGGAATGCTGCCCATGCTTTTACGTCTGCATCAGACCCTCCTTGTTCATCGATGATACTTCCCATGTACGTGAGTTTCCCAATCAAGTTCAATTTGTTTGGTTCTCCCTGTGTCGTATTTGACGATCTAACTATTTCTCTTATGTATGTCCAGGCCTACTGATGCTGAGGTTGCTGCTACGTTGGTTGTCTTCACTTGAATTTGTTGGTGTGCATGGGCTAGAAGAGCTAGATCATCCGCGAAGTCTAAATCATCGAGTTGCATCCTACATTCTCACTGATTTCTGTGCATCTCTTCAGATGTGAAGGTCTTCGTGATCCAGTCAACCACTAGAAGGAAAAGAAAAGGCAACAGTAGGCAGCCTTGTTTGACTTCGGTGCTCATTGTGAATGCATCTGTCAGCTGTCCTCCATGCACGACTTTGCACTGTAGTCCGTCGTAAGAATTCCGGATGATGTTGACGAGTTTCTCTGGTATGCCATAGTGTCGAAGAAGTTTCCATAGTGTTCTCCCGTCTACACTGTCAAACGCCATCTCATAGTCAATAGAGTTGATGTACAGTGACGAGTTTCCTCCAATTGATTGTTCAATAGTAGTGATTGGCTTGTCTTCTTTGTTCTTGATCAGTCGCTCTAGCTTACTATATTTGCCTCCTAGTTGTGTTATACAGATGTTTAATATTTTCTTTTCTTGCAGCTTTTTCCGCTGTCGTTGCAAGGCCTTCGATGTATTTCCGTTTGTCGGCCCTAATTCTCTTCTTTGCTTGCTTATTTACTTCTGTGTATTCAGTTTCTGTCTTGATTTTCTCTGCTCTCGCTTGGCTGTTGTTGATTTATGACTTCTTGTTCCCCCCCCCTTACTTGAATTTTGCTCAGCGTCTCAGTGGAGATCCATTCCTTATAATCGTGCTTCTTGCGACCCAGAACCTTCTGACATGTTGAAGTTAGTCCTTCTTTGACTTCTTTCCAGTTGTCCTCCATAGTAGTTTCTTCCTTTTGCAGTAGATCTTGTAAGGCTTGGAACCTGTTGTTGAGAGATATTTTGAATTCCTTGAGTTTGTCAGTATCTCGAAGAAAGGCTGTATTGAACCGTTATAATGCTGTTACTCCGGCCGTCTATTGCTTCTTTAGCTTCAGTTTCATTTTGCCAACCACCAGGTGGTGGTTTGAGGCTGTGCCACCTCCTCTTCTGGTTCTCACATCTCTCATTGATCTTCTAAATTTCGTTGATGCATATATGATCAATTCGATTCTCTGTGGTATGATCCAGGAGGCCCATGTAGCCTTTTGTATGCGTTTGTGGGCGAATATTGTACCACCTATAACCAATTTGTTGAAGGCACATAGGTTTGTAAATCTTTCGCCTATCTCATTTCTTTTTCCCAGTTCTTGTCGTCCCATGATTTCTTCATATCCAGTGTTGTCCATTCCGACTTTGGCGTTTAGGTCCCCCATCAGGATCGTCAGATCCTTTCCTCGACACTTTGCTATAATTGATTGCAGTCTATCATAAAACTGATCTTTGTCCTCGTCGTTGCCGTCGTTGGTTGGTGCATAACATTGGATAATATTCACTGTTTTGAAAGATGCTTTGATGATCCTGGGTCCATGTGGTTCCCATCCCACAAGTGTGTCATGTGCTTTTTTGGACAGCGTCAGAGCAACTCCTTGGGCGTGAGGAGCAGTTTCCTCTTCGTGGCTGGAGTATAGTAGCATCTCTCATGTAGCCAATGTTTTCTGTCCAGATTGAGTCCAGTGGGTTTCGCTGATTCTGAGCACTGCCATGTTGTATCTATTCATTTCTGCAGCTATTTGATTGGTCTACCCACTCTTCCACATTGTCTGAAGATTCGATGTTTCACTAAACTTTTTTGTTCTGGTTGTTAGAAGAGACATCGACCTCAGAACTTCCAAGGGATCTAGGCTTTCACCATGAGGTGCCATATTCATTCCTTCCACTCCCAAGGCAGAGTTTAGGTGATTTAGCTTGTTTAGTCTGGTTAGCGCTTTTTAGTAAGTTTGTGTTTTCCAGGATGGGAATGCTAGCCCCATCCCCAACCCTCCTCCTTTACCCGGACTTGGTGCCAGCTGTAACCCTAGAAGAGCTACAGGCGGAGTTAAGATGTTATTTTAGTCCATATATACTTAATGAATAGAAAACATATTAAGTGCACCCGATATATGACCAAGGTACGTTTGCGGTATTACCAGGGCAACTTCTAACGTTTGAACCCACTCTTACGAATAAGAAGAAATCAGAAGGCAATAAAGAATGGAAAGGAAGTTATATTTGATCGTGAATAGAGTGGCAATGGAATAGCAACGTCTAGGCTGGCAAACTAGAAAGAGAGTTGCTTTCCACGATGCGGCGTGACGTGATCTGGTGGTGATGCGTGACCGAGCGCCTTCAACTTAGTAGTGTCCGCTGGAACAAACATGGTCAGCATCAATGTCGCAACCTATGTAACTATTTATTTTGGGGATTATTTACCGCTACACATACATGAAGTAAAAGTTCGGAATTAGGATGAAGTCGTTAATGAAAATTTCATTTTACTTCGCAGTATTAATCCAGTAGGAAAACAGTAAACTACAGTACTGGATTTAACAAATCTGATTAACATACATACGGAGAGATCAGGACTTTGTGTACAAACGAAATTGGTTCAACCTTGAGTTCTACAATGGACCTATCGTGAATCTTCCACACATTGTCCTTTAAATTATCAGTTTATTCTATTTCGATTTTACCTTGCCTATTTTATAAAGTTCTTACAGGTTATTTATTCCTTCTGCATCGGTCTCTCTGTCCCTGGTAAAAAAAACACTGTGCTCTAGTCTCCATCCACTCCCCACGTACGTTCCATATTCTAATTTATCTTATTACATAACCCAGGTCTAAAGTAATTTCTTTCTATCTGCTTATCTCGATCTCTGAAATTCCCCTATTGCTGTTTATTTAACCTGATTTCCAAGAGTCTTCTCTTCATTAAAACTAATATATATATATATATGTATATATATATATATATATATATATATATATATATTTCATACGATTTAATTTCAGTAATGCACATGTATATTTCTCCCCCCCCTTTATGTGTATTTGTATAACTTAAGTCTACCCTATCCAAATGCTACTCTCTTTGTTCACATATATGCATATTTATTATTGTTATTATTATTACTATTATTATTATTAGGTACTATTTGCGAGTGCTCGTGGTTACCATCTTAACTTGCACTTCCTTTCTTTTTGCTGTCATATTTGATCAATTTTTACTATGTTTTATTATCATACTAGCAATGAAAATGAAATCGCTTAAAGATATATCTTAGCTGAATGAAATCATTATTTTTCACACTAAGCATATTACAGATAACCGTATCCTATAAACAGAATCTAATAAATAAGAACCGATTAACATTGTTATTCACAGTTGAAATTCAAAAGGTGAAGAGTGAATGCATCTGCGTCATTATTATCAGTTGTAAATCATATTATAGAACGTGTACCGGCCGTAACAAAATAGTATTTGTATAACAACGTGACTCATAGAAACCCTTAACGACTTCACGGACTGACCCCACGTTATGGTTTGACCACCTCTAGTTTCCTTCATCTTACTCCTACACTAGCCAACATCATACAAGCAGAGACACGCTTCCTAATCAAGCGGGTAATGTTACCGATGACGTTAAGCAAACTCTACATATCATCAGTGTTTCCCCAGAATAACACTATATTGTCTGCATATCGTAAATCTATAAGTGGGCCTCCTGATAGGAGGTCAGTTGCTGAAAATTTAGATGAAAGTATAACATATATGACGAAATAAATCAGATAAAATGTAATAAATAAAAACTCTAACGAACGTCGTTTGAATCGTAGCAGTTGATATAAATGACTTACATGATAAACTAACTGAAAATTGTTTACTGTATACCTAAACTTTAGTCATTTAAATGACTAAACTAATGAAAGTACAAGTGAATTTGTTTATTTTGATTAGAATTAAAATAAATATAAATTCTGAATATTACTTATATGGTTATAGCCTTTACTATGAGAACTTTATGGAAAATTACTTGTCCTAGGCTAAACTGTCAGTATATAAAAGTAGACATTATTATAATATTCATCTGAACGAAAAGAAATATTAAAACAACAGAATGATCAATTGTTAACTACTAAAAACATAATTGGATTGAGGCAATTTTCTGGAGATACGTATTAAGTTTAGTTGTTTGTAAATGTTACAAATTGGTGTTAGTTGGGTGCCAGTGAAAGCAGAGAGAATTGAACATTTATTTCATTTCTGTACAAGACCCCTCAGTAGTGATGATGTTCATCATGCCGCATCACAGGTTAATGAAGGTGGAAATTCTACAGACAGACATAGGCCGATTCGGCAGTGTTGATGGTTAACCTTTTGTTGCAAGACCTGGTGGATACGATTTGACTCTCTGACGGAGTAGAGGATGTGCACTGCTAAAGTGTCCCATCATCAATTTATAAAAACAGCTTATTTAGTGAGTCAGTAACACTTGAACTGGACACGTACTATTTATATGAATGACGAATGCTAGAAATCTTCTATGAATAATTCTAATGAAGTTATAATGAAGTTAATAACCAGTATCCCAATTGAATTACTATTACTACTAATTTCGAAACAGAAAAAAATTTGCTTTAAAAATCTACAATTTTACTACAAGGAATTACAATTGTGTCGCTGAGCAAATAACATTTTACCGCCACTAAGAAGATTAGTAGATAATCCGCTGAGAATTAGGTATCGATGTGGACATCGACACAGTAATGCAGGTATTTCCAATAAAAAACTTGCAAATAAGAAACAGCATGAAACAGTATGAAACAGTAGTAGTAATGTACAAATGTGTGCGCGCATATTAAATTCCAAAATACAAATTGCCTTCACCTGTGTTCTATATCTTCTCGATTATTCCCTGATATAGGTAATAACATATCCAACCAGATATTGCAGGTTTACTAATAGTAAGTGCAATTGAGTGGGCTACGGTTTATTCACGTGTATTTCAGTGAGAATGAGATCGCCACAATCTATGATTGATCCTACAGAGAATATCAACACATCAGTGATCGAATCACGTGGAATATGTTCAAAAATAGCAACATTGAATTATTGTTATTGCATTCATATAAAAGTGTATCGATCCATTTAAGTTGCATAAAATAGGGTGCAAGCACATGAATAGCCGACCGACACCACTGCACATCCTAGTATAAATACTCTCGTGCAATGTATACATGCAGTCAACAAGAAGAAGAAGAAGAAGAAGAAGAAGATGAAGAAGAAGAAGAAGTTCACAATGCAATTCCTCAGTGTATGTTGAATTAGTGTTCTGTGTAATAATGTATGCCTGATCGGCATTTGCATTTCAGCTCGTCTTAGTTGTACTGGTCGTGTCGTTCGAATGCCAGAATTCAGGTGAGTCCTCTTATGCGAATCGATTGCATGACATGAAGGTGACATTCACCAAGCAGTGCGTTCGAATGTATCTTGCACAATAATTCTGTGTTTCAATATTCCCAACAATGATGTATTAGTTGTAACAGAGTAGCATCGTGTTGGGAAGTGTACTGAAATATGGTGAAATATCGAAATACAGTGTAGTGTGGTGTAGTGTAGTGTAGTGTAGTGCCAATGGCAAGTGTGGTATATTTTAAGTAGGGTGTGATGTTGATTCGTGAATCATCACTAACGAAGTGACTTTGGTGGAGGCGAATTGAGTTGATATGCACGTGTATAGTTGATTTGGGGTGTCATTCTAATGACAATAAATATAATGTGTTGTTGCTTTGTGTTTACATTTTAGTGAATGCAGTACCAGCACCAGAACCGGCACCAGAGAGAAATGGTGGTTGCTGTTCAGGTGCATGTCCTCAATGTCCTTGGTGCTGTGGATGTCGACGATGTGGAGATGGGTAGTTGTTCTGGAGGGCTGCTGCAGAAACTGTCCCACGAGACTATTAACCACCAAGCATCACTCATCAACATGTTCATCATGTAGTGTAGTGTAGTGTAGTGTAGTGTAGTGTAGTGTAGTGTAGTGTAGTGTAGTGTAGTGTAGTGTAGTGTAGTGTAGTGTAGTGTAGTGTAGTGTAGTGTAGTGTAGTGTAGTGTAGTGTAGTGTAGTGTAGTGTAGTGTAGTGTAGTGTAGTGTAGTGTAGTGTAGTGTAGTGTAGTGTAGTGTAGTGTAGTGTAGTGTAGTGTAGTGTAGTGTAGTGTAGTGTAGTGTAGTGTAGTGTAGTGTAGTGTAGTGTAGTGTAGTGTAGTGTAGTGTAGTGTAGTGTAGTGTAGTGTAGTGTAGTGTAGTGTAGTGTAGTGTAGTGTAGTGTAGTGTAGTGTAGTGTAGTGTAGTGTAGTGTAGTGTAGTGTAGTGTAGTGTAGTGTAGTGTAGTGTAGTGTAGTGTAGTGTAGTGTAGTGTAGTGTAGTGTAGTGTAGTGTAGTGTAGTGTAGTGTAGTGTAGTGTAGTGTAGTGTAGTGTAGTGTAGTGTAGTGTAGTGTAGTGTAGTGTAGTGTAGTGTAGTGTAGTGTAGTGTAGTGTAGTGTAGTGTAGTGTAGTGTAGTGTAGTGTAGTGTAGTGTAGTGTAGTGTAGTGTAGTGTAGTGTAGTGTAGTGTAGTGTAGTGTAGTGTAGTGTAGTGTAGTGTAGTGTAGTGTAGTGTAGTGTAGTGTAGTGTAGTGTAGTGTAGTGTAGTGTAGTGTAGTGTAGTGTAGTGTAGTGTAGTGTAGTGTAGTGTAGTGTAGTGTAGTGTAGTGTAGTGTAGTGTAGTGTAGTGTAGTGTAGTGTAGTGTAGTGTAGTGTAGTGTAGTGTAGTGTAGTGTAGTGTAGTGTAGTGTAGTGTAGTGTAGTGTAGTGTAGTGTAGTGTAGTGTAGTGTAGTGTAGTGTAGTGTAGTGTAGTGTAGTGTAGTGTAGTGTAGTGTAGTGTAGTGTAGTGTAGTGTAGTGTAGTGTAGTGTAGTGTAGTGTAGTGTAGTGTAGTGTAGTGTAGTGTAGTGTAGTGTAGTGTAGTGTAGTGTAGTGTAGTGTAGTGTAGTGTAGTGTAGTGTAGTGTAGTGTAGTGTAGTGTAGTGTAGTGTAGTGTAGTGTAGTGTAGTGTAGTGTAGTGTAGTGTAGTGTAGTGTAGTGTAGTGTAGTGTAGTGTAGTGTAGTGTAGTGTAGTGTAGTGTAGTGTAGTGTAGTGTAGTGTAGTGTAGTGTAGTGTAGTGTAGTGTAGTGTAGTGTAGTGTAGTGTAGTGTAGTGTAGTGTAGTGTAGTGTAGTGTAGTGTAGTGTAGTGTAGTGTAGTGTAGTGTAGTGTAGTGTAGTGTAGTGTAGTGTAGTGTAGTGTAGTGTAGTGTAGTGTAGTGTAGTGTAGTGTAGTGTAGTGTAGTGTAGTGTAGTGTAGTGTAGTGTAGTGTAGTGTAGTGTAGTGTAGTGTAGTGTAGTGTAGTGTAGTGTAGTGTAGTGTAGTGTAGTGTAGTGTAGTGTAGTGTAGTGTAGTGTAGTGTAGTGTAGTGTAGCATGTTAACTCAATGTCCTTGGTGCTGTGGATGTCGACGTGTGGAGATGGTAGTTGTTCTGGAGGCTGCTGCAGAAACTGTCCACGAGACTATTAACCACCAAGCATCACTCATCAACATGTCATCATGACAACTCACAACCAACTATGTAGCTTCTAATCGCTCTATTAAATATACTTATACCCTTTCATAAATCGCTTTACTTCTCTTTTCTCCGTTGATGTTTCTTTAGTTCTGCGTTATAAATTAATGATAATTAGATGGTGATCGCTTTCAACCTGTCATTTTACGTTTTGCTATGTAAATCCATACACCTCATTCATAATCACTATCATACACATAAACACACACTCTTATTCATTCATTCAAGCTGATTCACCTGAATGCGTAAATGCCATAATTTCATACTCATAAGAACATGTTTGCCTAAATATTTGTCTTAATCCCAGAGTTGTTATGTTAGATTAATGGGTTTTTGGTATCTAGGCAATGAGATCCACCTAATGTACATTATGTACTCATATTCCTATATTTCCAGACTCGAACAGTTCAACTCTTTCACTGTCACATTTTAAGCTAAATAATTCTCTTAAATTATTTTCATTTGTGATTATGGATCATGTAGGAAAGCATTTAAACTTGTTATCTGTCTCCTCAGAACGATTTCAATTCAATTGCAATAACCAGTTCACTAGTAACTAGGACTTGTATCTGAACTGTATTTTGTTATTCATTTATTTCATAAATTCTTTTGTTCATCGTCAATTTCAAACAATCAGTTGACTCAGTAGAGTTTACTAAACATTTTCTCCGTCCTTATGTTAGTGTCAAATTAGAATTAAACAATTTTACTACGGTTCCTGTATACAAATCCCCTAGTTTTATTTTAATTGTTTCATTATATATCTTAAGTTGCAAAAATCATGTGCTCTATCAAAATGATTATTGTGATTTATAAACAATCTACTGGTGAATTATCACTTTACTCAAGTATTCTGAATTGATCAGTCACAGTTATTGTAATCATGTTACAGTTCCCTAAGCTTAATCTTATTAGGTATTTAGTAGTACAGATTCATATTATCTCAATAAGAATAATCATTTTAGTAATCATCAATCGAATATATAAGTATCATAATATTATACTATAGCAGTTCTAACTGATAACAAAGAACATTGTATTATATCATTTTGTAACTTAGATAGTTAATAACATTTTGTTTACATTGCTAACAACAAGTTTATTAACTGTATTACATGATACTGTTTCTTTTGAAATTACCTTCCATAATCCTGAAAACCATTCTCAACATAACTCAATCCTACAACGCTTTTAATAATTACTATGTGCACTACTCAACATTTTCATCCATTTTCCAGTTCATCTCGTATGTTCTATATTATAATGCATAATATATTAAAAGAATACAATTTCGACTATAATGGTGATTATATTTATGTTTTCACCTGGTATGTTGAAGTACATTACACTAATTTGTTCATAGTTATATGCATACACAATTGTTCCAAGATTAATGTGTATTTCTTACCTTCTCTCTCACATCTATCTATCTCTGGTCAAGTATTTTATGTCAGTTATCATAGCCTATTAGTGTTAATCTTATCAGTTTCTTATCATCTCAAGGCCTATTCTTCACATCGCTTCATGATAGGTGAGATGTAGTGTCTTATCCAAGAAGTAGAAAAATTTGCCAGTTGATTTCATGAATTGTTACATTTCTTTCTACTGTCATTATGAAAATGACTTCAAAAACATTTAAGTCACAATATCTTTAATGTTTATTTTAGCTTGTAACAAAGCACATTGTTAAATAACTGTGCAAGAAAAATCTTTACAAAACAATTTAGGTAAATGCCAATAACCATTCGGTAATTGTTTTTTAACATACATTACACTTTTCCAAAATATACTTAATGTTCTATTGTATAGACAATGATTAATTACGTAAATATTATTGAGAAGTTATATCATTTTACTCGAAGGTTTCTAAATGTAATAACATGATGAACAACCAGAAATATCATCAGAGTAGGATGCAAGTATGTATGCATGTTTGTGCGGAATCTATGAAAATACCACACAAAGAAAAGATACTATACCAAAAACAAATGTACAGACGAAAAACATGGTTCAAGTTTTCTTCAAAACTACTTTACGTATGCAATAATTATATGATCTACTGATGCCTACTTTATATGGTAAATAAAGTTAATATAACAAGAAGTTTTATTAAGTTCACATTTTCTTCCATCAGTATAAACAAACAGATTACTGTTGTTTTAATAATCAGTTGCTAAGTATAATTAATCTTGGTTGTAAGGAATACAACTACGTGATGCAATAAATAAATACAATACCAAACATGAGAAATATTACTGATTAAAGTAGTGTATTTTATAAATTAAGATACTCTGTAAATGATTATACATTAAAGTATAGAAAGGATTTCTTCTACTTAATGGTTTTCATAGTGAATAAGGTAGATAAGAATATGAGAAATGCTGTGATGATTAAATATGTGTTTACATTACGATACCTTTTCTTGAAATAATAGAATTTTGTCACATAGATTTCATGTGATATGCATGAAAACTTTAGGCAGCATTGATGATGTACTATGTTGAAATTGATCAATTATTAAATAAAAATAACATAATTCAGATCAATTCGAGGCATTGAATTAACATTCAACAATCTCCGAAACTCCCAATCACAGTCACTACCAGATTAACAGTGACTAACTCCTTGAGATAATTCCTGGAGTTCTAGTGAGGAGACGTGACGACTGGAGTTCAACCGTATCGAGTGTGATGTAGTTGCCACGGATTGACTAAATTAAAAATATTAGCTGATGAGAGCTGACTCAGTGGTCTAATGATAAGGTGTTCGCATTATAGCTAAAGGATCCTGGGTTCGAGCCATGATTAGGTCGTCTATGAGCACTGCTGAAGAATCCCATACTAGGACGAAACAGATGTCTAATGCTTACTGGCGATCAATGGTTGTTTAATCCATACCAATTCGTGATATCACAATAAAAATAACAAAGGTTTCCAATATGGTACCGTTGTAATTCAGTGATTATGGTGCATACAACTTTCAGATATACGTCCTTGTAGTCATATTTCTTTATACATCCACACCATTAGTGTTTACTGTAATGAAGGCATGTCGGTAGTCGGGGAAAAACGTACGTAGCTATGTGTGTTCAGTTACCCTTACACGGAAATCACGATTAGTCCTCCTGTGTATGTGCGTTTACACATATACGTAAGTTAATAAACACAATGGAACGTGTTGTATTTACTAAAATAGTGTCTGGGTTTGTTGATAAACATCACTCTGGATTTTCCAATTAAAATGTCTGGATGATAGTTTATTTAAGCCTACGTTTTAACATAATGCTGTGTGAGTCCCCTCTGAGTAGTATGGTGATATAGACAGGTGTCTTAGGCACTAAAAATATAGTAGGTTTCAATATACTATTATTATTAACTTTCCAACAATTTATAAACGTTTTTGTATATCAATTCGACATTAGTGTTTTTGAAAACAGAGTGTTATTCAATTCAGTAGTGTTATTTGTGCAAATGCACTTGACTCTATTTGAATAAACCATTTACTAAAGATATTTTATACGGTACTGGACAATAACTAGGTCTGTATAAGTACTTGTCAATTAATGTAAGTATTTTTGTAGATGGAATATTTGATTTAATCGTTCTCCCTTTAACTGATTAACATTTCTAGGATCGGAAGTTGGTTGTTCTTCTCCACTTCACATTATATATCATTATGGTTACGCAAGAGTGTACAGTTTATTTAATAAGCTGTTAGCATCTACTATTTTATCACAAATGACTAAAATATCATCAACCTACCTTCTATCAAGACATACATTATCTATTGAATGGCTAGCTTGATTTTCCACACATGTCATTACACATTAGATAATAAAATATGTATACATGTATGAATAATGCCGTACCTTTCGTAATTACAACAATTTTTCAATTCATTATTTGAGTTATTTGACGATAATTAACACTCTGTAGTCAGATGACTATTATAGTAACAGTTGTTTGCTCTTCATGTTCTTATTAAATTATAAGAATGATACATGGTTTGGATATTTCATTGGATTGATCCTTATATTCTAACTATGTGTGCAATATTTAGTGAAGCCCGCCGACTACAGTTAATGTTATGATTGCTAGCAACAAATATATGATATGACTTTTGGGCTATGCCTATTGAATGCTTGGCAACTGTATTGTTGATATACTCTGTCGTGAGACAGGAGCTGAAAAAATGAGATAAGACTCATGTATTATGCTCCCCACGGAATCTTTAGTAAAAGGCGAAGATTTATCCGCAATGATGGAGACATCGCGTTTATGAAATTCACCTCAATAATACTACTCCCTACGGAAAGATTACACTTGATGCATGCGATCCCACCTGCAACAACTTCCGCTGGAACACACTAGTAGTGGAGCTGCACCAATCTGTCAGACAATACAACATGCCTAATCACATTATAGGGGGGGAAACCTTTAATATTCTCAGCAAAATTGACAGTTCTCGTGGAGCACTCATTCTGGCATTCTACACATCCGCTACA